>PVLA01001879.1:0-66454 GCA_004027455.1 Hydrochoerus hydrochaeris
TGGGAAGTTTTCCTTAATTATTTCTGTGAATAGACTTTTTATTTCATTTGTATTTGTTGCTGCATCTTCATTCACATATTTTATTCTTAGGTTATAAATCCTCTTGTCATCTTCTAGCCTTTGTATCATTGCTTCCTGGTTCCTTGTTATTTTTAAGAGATCCTTCCTTTCACGATCATACTTTGCAAATCTATCTTCAGGTTTTGAAAGTTTGTCTTTAGTTTCTGTTAAAAGGTTTTGCCAGGTTTCAATGGAGTTTTTAATTTCCTGATATTCTCTTTGGATCTGTTTCATATATTCTAGGTTTTGTTTATATTCTTCATCAAAGGCTTCTCTTCTTTCTCTGGGTTCCTCTATTCTTGCATTTGTGTCTACTTGAGGATTACCCAGGACTTCTTTTATTAGTCTTCTTATATCTTGCTTCACCTGAGTTAGAATTTCAGATTTAAATTTGACAATGAGGTCACGGATGTATTTCTTTATTTCCAGTGAGGCTGTCTCTGACATTACAGGTTTGCTGCTCTCAACCTCCTCTGCATTTACCTCTGTTGAACTCACTTTCCATGTTTCTGCGTTGGGGACCTTTTGCTCTTTCTCTGTCTTGTCATGTTTTGGCCCCCTTCAGATGGGTGGGTGGTAGAGGTCTCTGAGCCTTTCATTTTGCTTACAATTTTTCTGCAGTGCACTTGCTAGGGAAGTACTGCCCCTCAGTCTGCAATGGATCTGTGAGTTTCAGGCTGAGAGCTGGCTCCTCCCCCTACACCAGTCAACTAGTTTATGCTTCATCAGGTTTGTGTGTTCCCTGGGGATGCCACTGGCCCAGGAAAGCCTCACCACTGGCCGAGGAAAGCCTTGTCCCTGGCTATTGGGTTTCAACCAGAGGCGTGGCCCTGCCCGAGCAGATCCCACCAATCTGCCCTGCCCGAGCAGATCCCACCAATCTGCTTTGGACTAGGAGTCATCAGCAGATGCTGCCTAGGGCCCTGATTCAAGCTGGCCCTGCCCAACTCCAAAATGTCACCCAGCCAGTTCCTGTCACTCACTAAAGTTTGTGCAGCTCGACTGGCTGTTTCCACTCCACATCTCAGGGCCTCCCCCAGCCGAGGGTCTGGAGCGCACCAACCCCCTGCTCTTGGCAGGGCCGCGATCTCAGCTTGATCGTGAGTCACCTGAATTTAAGACTTGCCAGTACAGTGATTGGGGCTTGCCCAGTTCCAGCCCTCTGTCCATGCTTCTTTTTCTTTTTTTTTTTCTTTTTCTTTTTCCTCAGTTTTTTCCTGGGTCATGAGAATTCCTCTCCTTTTGTTTGGCTTTCTCCATTTTGCCAGATTCCAGCATTTGAGTTGTTTTTATTTATTTATTTCCTCAGAGAAGCTCTCTTACAGTGCCGCCACTCAGTCGGCCATCTTGCAATCTCATAATATAACTTTAAAGGTGAAAATGTCCCTTTGTGGATTCCAAATATCTATGTTTTTGTCCTGTAGTTAGCTCTTTTTATATGACTACTGATAAAGTCCTTGATTATTACTGTGTTTTTTAAACTATACAAAAATAAATAGCTGAGCTTAGATTATTAAGTATATTTATCTTACATCTAAGCATTTATTGCAATAACCACTTAATGAGATAGAAACTAGGCCAGACATTGTTTTGTGAAGAGTACTCAGATACTTTATGAATGGAAAAAACAGCACAACAATCTGTGTTTTGTTTTTATATCATGAACTCAGGAAAATACATCTGGGGCAATATTTTTAAAGAAATTTTCTTACTTTAATGCAAACTCCTTTGCAGGAAAGTGTTATGAGTGTAAATGTATTCCATATGAAATATGAGTAAATCCTTACACTTTTTACTATAGACTGTGATGTCACCTTATTGAAAAAATAGCATTATCACTGTTACAATTAGTTTATAGTATAATTAGTTTATTTTAGCATAATGTGGGCCCTGAACATAACATAACTGGTTTCTTTATAATAGCATGATCCAAATATCTTAGGAAAATAATCTCCTAGTAACAATAGACAAAGAGACCAGAATTAAATAGTCGCAACCTAGATAAAACCAAAGATTTATGGTCACCACAAGAACCCAGGAAAAGCAAGGAACCATTCTTTTTAAAAAGACTCAGAGGAAGAGGATTCTACTGTCACCTTTACTCCAAACTCCTAGCCCCTAGATTTGAAAAGCAATAAATATGTTATTCTAAGTTGTCTAGTTTATAGTACAGTCATCCTTTATTATCAAGAGAGGTTTGTTTTCATGATCTCTGTGGATACTCTTATCCATTAACTCTACTTTAAAATGGCATAGGATTTGCTCATAGGTGACCCATTTATAGATTATCCATAAGCTTTTGCATAATTTAAGTCATATCTACTTTGCTTTTATACCTAATGCAATGTTACTGTTAAATTGTCATTACTTTTTAGATAACAATGACAAGAAAACTTTTATGCATATTCTATAGATACTACAAATATGTGTATATATGTTTGTAGGAGTGTGTGTGTGTGTACAAATACATATGTATATATGTTTTTGATCCTTGGTTGAACTCATAGAAGTGAAATTGTCACAAAAAATCAACTGTACTTTGATATGATATTCTTTTTTTGTTGTTATAATATTCTTAAAAACTGAGTACAGTGTTGTTCCCAAAAAACTTATAAGAAAATACAATTGAAACTTAAGATGTGTTTTATATATTCATTACATAGTTACTTGGAATCAAGGTTAAAAATATTTGTATATTTATGCAAACATACACATGTGCGTGTTGTTTATATATGTGAAATTATGGCTATGTTTCTATCTATTCATGCAGAAAGTAGCTTTTTGTTAAGTTTCTAAGATTATTCTAATGCAATTGTTAAAGAATGGTTGTTCTGTGTCATGCTGACCTACTACAAATATTACTAATGCATGTAATATTACTGTTCTTACAGAAATATTTCCCAAGATACTGTGGCAAGTTGCTTAGTTAGTTCTTCTCTCCAGAAACATGCAATCCTAAAAGAATAGTCTATTTTGTTTATGTATCTGTATCTCTTCTTTGGATTGCACATGATATATATTAGCAATAATGCAGCAGGACAGATGTAAATTGAAATTAAAATTTTATCTCTCTGAATTTTTCTTATATCTCATAATATCTAACATTGTACATAAAATTATTCATCTTCTGTTAATGAGGGAGTAGACAGTCATCCCAGAAGAGATCACTTTCACTATTAAATTTACTGGTACAGTTCTCTTGATTTATAGTAGCTGAATTTTTTTTTCACAGTAAAAGCAAAAGTTTAGAATACTATAAAGCACAGAGCATAAAGTCTCTGTAAATAAAATTAATAACATACAATTACAAATATGGGGAAAATGTGACCATAAAAGTACTAGTTTTCTTCCTGAAGTTTACCAGATGCTGTATCAGTGATAAGCAAAATTACTCATCTAATAGAATGACCATAAGTAAAAAAAAATACAATAATCGCACATTATGTAGAAAATTTGCAGAAATTGAATCTTGCACATACTGCTTACAGAAATACAAAATGCTAGATTCTCTAAACAAAATCTTTTGTCATTTTCAACTAAAATACATTCAAATTTAGTTAAATTTGAAGAACTCTGCTTCTGGGTAGTGATTTTGTTTTACAGAAACAAAGCATTTTAGGAAGCCATTGGTGAAGATACTTGGGTATTTTGTTTAACAAACATTTTTATTTAATGGCCTAGGAATCTTATGTGCTATAGAACAGAGTTTGTTAAAGTCTGTTTAAACAATAATAAATATACTAGAGACATTTTCTTGAAAACTTTATTCAAATTACACCTCAAGTTTCCTTTCTATAAGCATAGAAATATGTTTCTTACTTTTGTTGTGTATATACTTTAAGATTATTTTTTCTATCCACTTGGCAAACATTGGACACCTAGGTCTCTACACTCATATTTTGGAAAATGGGTGGTTGTCATGCCAACCACACAAATGGATGGTGTTGCATGCCATTTTTGGGATAATATGACTTTTCTTTTCTTGCTTCTCAATGCCAGCAGCTTAATTTAGTTACTTTCTCAAGAAAGAAATAGAGTATAAGTGGGAACTAGTCTAATTGCAATGGAGCAAAAGGAAAATATGTGAATTTTTCAAGTGCTAGCATTGTATTTGTTCTTGTATCATTGAAACATTAAACATAGGTCCATCTCAAATCATGGTTAGAAATAACTTTAAAATGATAGGAAGGCAATAAACAGACCAGGCAAGTAACAAGGATCATTAAACCAATTAATGCTTTGTATTTTTAAATTATAATCACTTGGGTTACTATTTCACCACTTCATTTAATGTAACAAACTTAGACTATGATAAATATATTTGTCTTTCCTTTCAAACTGTTATTATATATTTCTTCATTTTTACATTCACAAAACATTATTTTAATAATGCTATATAATATTATGAATAACTTATATTGACTTGATATTTATCTTTTCTTATGTTTTAGTTCTTTCTGCAATCCATATTTCCCTCTGAGTTCATTTTTCCTTAACCCTGAAGAACTCTGTGTGATGTTGTTTATGCTGTATGTTTGCTATATGCTTTCTTCTCTCTGCTTCTCTGAAAATGCACTTTATTTTGAATTAATATTGATGGATATATTCAGAGTGTAATTGTAGATTTAATTAAAGACTTCTGATACCTGTGTTTGCATGGTACTAATGAGATGGTACGAGGAGCATGCTGCACTTGGTCTAATACTGGTGAGGTGATTTTGAGGGGCAAGGAGGATGGGTGAGAAATAGGTACTATTCCTTATTCAATCTTCAGATGCAGCAACAGTTTTTACTATTTATGAATGAATTATAGCTACATTAAAGTTATTATCCCCTTCTCTTGGAATTAGTTATTTCTTGGAACACACTTAATGGCTTTGCTTTTATTTGCCCATTGTATTTTTATTTGTCTATTTCATCAGTTTGTAAAGAAAGTCTGATTTCCAGCAGTGCATGAAGTCAGTGCTTATGCTAAAAATAATGCAGATAGTTTTTACTAAAAACTATTAAAAGCCATTAGCTTTCATTTTCATTATTTAAATGGTAGTATGTGTATTAATGATGATTTAGAACATGGAGTTAAATTGTTACATAAGCTTTATATTTTTATATTCATGATAATTAACTTCATCTTGTTACCTTGGATAGGCTATGATATTCTGTTATTTGGGCAAATACTACCAAATTATTGATGCATGCTTTTATAGATGTAATTAGCTTTAAAATCAGTAATTACTAAGTAAGTTGAACTACCATCTATAATATAGGCAAGATACATCCAATCAGTTAGAGGGTTATAACATTTAATCTTGTCACAATTACCAGTCTTCTGTCACAATGACTAATTCAACCTTCCAAAATGAATAAGTTGCAAAACTATCAAAATACCAGAAGTTTGTTTCTTAGGAATGAATAATTAACATTTCATGTTAAAAATATTTCTAAGATGTGTTATTTATGCATAATGCAGTACTACTATTCCATAAAGAAGAACAAATTTGCGTCATTTGTAGGAAAATGGATGTACCTTAAGACCATAGTGTTAATTGAAATAAATGAGACACATAAGCTTAAAAATTACATGATTGCTTTATATGACCAACTCTATATGTAAGAAATGTGCAACGTAAACAAGAGATAATGGGAAATGAGAGAAAAATGTTACTTTACTCCAGCATGATAATGTACCTAGAAGTATATCTTGAATTAATATAATTTATTATATGTTTTATATGTTTGGGCCTCTTATTTGTGTGGTTCATCTTTTTACATGATAAATAACTTCATAAGGATTTACAAGATAAAGAACCCAATTCTGACCAAATAAAAGGAGGCTGAAGGGAAGGGGAAAAAGAACTGAAACATGTTATGTATGTGTTCCAATTTCCTAAAATGAATATAATCACTATGTACCACAATCATGTACTACCAATTTTTTTTAAAAAGCAGTTTATTTTCCAAAATCTAACATTTCAAATAGTTTCAAGTGTATGACAATAGTAATAAAACATATACATATAGATTTATAAATAATAGCTTCATGTATTGCTTTTCTTCTCAAACTCTGTGATATATTTTATATCTTTTCCTTTTAGTATCTCTCATAAATTGCTAAGTAACAAATATATACTCAAATATATAAGCTAAAAAACTCATATGACCTCCAAGTATCCTGGAGATATTCAGGGATGCATTACATAGTTTGAACATAATTTTAAAACTAAATTCTTTGTTTCCTCACATAATATGCTCTGCTTCCTCCCTTCCTTTAAATACCTTGCTAAAATCTAATCTTTTAGATTTTCTGTCATGATTAAAATGTTCCTTCAACTTCACTATTTTACCTCATCTTCAATATATCTTTTCCATGATATTCTTCTTATAAATCCTACTATAGACCAAGACATATATATTTTACTTTTAATATCATAAAAACTCTCATAGCCTGTAATATTGGGATCTTGTTACCCCAATATTTACACACTTCCTCAGTTAACTTTCTAACTATGCCATAACACTAGTCATATCACTTTTACTTTTAAAATGCTTTAACATTTCTGTAGTTTTCTCTACAGTTATTAACTTTGACATGACAAAAAGTTCCAATGTGCATTTTACAGGAAAAGAATTTTGTAAAATTTCATTAGCAACCATTAATATAACATTGTTTGTATTTTTTCATGCTTTCTTTTTTTATGTTTAAGTTTACTGGTACATTTAATATATATATATATATATATATATATATATATATATATATATATATGTAATAATCACTTTCTTTGTAGGAACTTTGTACCTATGAATGACTGATCTCAATTTCTCTTTTTTCCCCATTCTCCTATTCTCCATTGAATCCCTCTTATGCTCCTTACTTACAAAACTTTGTTTCCAATTCTCTTTTTCTCATTTTTTCTTTTCTATTCCTTCATTTTTCTCTCCCTTCTTGTAGCTTCCCTTCCCAATTGAGCACTTTCTTCCTATTTCACAATATGTGGTATACATTCTGGTCCTTATTTACATTTTCAGTTTCACACACCAGAGAAACAGTGCAATATTTACATGTGTGTTCTATTTGTTTCACTTAAGAGTGTATCTCAATGTCCACTCACTTATCTATACTGTCTCAAGTTTATCCTTCTTTGTGGTTAAGTAGTATTTCATTGTATAAAATGCCACATCTTCTTTATCCATTCATTAGTTGATGGGCATTTGGGCTGTTTCCAAAATTTAACTATTGCAAACTGATGCTATAAACATGGATGTACATATATTGCTGTGGTGTGATGTTTTAAATTCTTTTTGGAAGATAAAAAGGAAGGCAATAGCTTGATCAAAGGGAACCATTAGATTTAGTTTCATGAGCAATCTCCATGATGATTTACACAGTGGTTGCACCAGTCTGCACTTGTACCAACAGTGCAGTTTCTTTTTTCCCATATCTGCATCAGCATTTGTTATTTGTTGATTTTTTTAGTATTAGCCATTCTTTTTGAACTTAGATGGAATCTCAGCATTGATTTAATTTGCATCTCTCAAATGACCAGTAATGCTGGGGATTATTTCACATATTTATTTGCCATTTCTTCTTCTCCATGATAGAAATGTGTTTTCATTTCGTATAAATATTTCTGATTGGGTCCTTAAATTTGTGGCACCTGATTATTTTTTCTTTATATATCCTAGGTAGTAATCCATTGTCTGAGGAACAGTTGGCAAAATTTCTTTTCTACCCAATGGGTTGTCTCTTCACTCTGATGCTGATTTCTTTTGCTATGCAAAACTTTTTAATAAGATGAGATCACAGATGATTTTTTGTAATATTTCCATTTGGTCTATGTTTTTTTTCTTTTTTTCATGAAATGTTTGCCTATACCTAGGTCTTCAACAGTTCCAACTATTTTCTCTTTCAGCAGACTTAGTGTTTCTGTTTTAATATTTAGATTTTTGATTCATTTTGATTTTAATTTAGTGCATGATGAGAGACAAGGGTCTAATTTTTGTCTTTGACATGTAAAAAGAGTTTTTCTAGCACCATTTATTAAACAAACTATTTTTCTTCCTGTGAGAGTATTTGGCCCCTTTGTCAAAGGCAAAGGATAACTCAATGTGTTTGGAGTTGGTTTTCCATCTTTCAGTCTGTTCCACTGATCTTTGGGTCTTTTTTTTTTCCCTGTACCATGCTGTTTTTAATCAAAGCAGTTCTCATAAATTTATGTTACTTTATTCCTGTAAACACCCAATCCAATCGTTAATCTACTCACTTTTGCATACTTCATAAAGTTTTTCATGCTCTGATCAGTTTACTTTTTGAACATAATTACACAATTTTTCCTCTTCAGATGACCATCATTTGATCTTTTCCAGGAAGGTCTTTCAGGGTCTATAAATGTTATTTTACAGTGCCATGTATCTTACATTTGCTGCTTTCTCCAATGGGATTTGTGTCCTTCTCTTACAATTCATGTGCTTAATTATATTTCTCTCAACAGTCTCTTCCTTGCTAAAAGTGTCAGTTCTCCAAAACACTTGTTTGGGTTATATGCTTTCTAAAATATGCAAGGTGAAAGAATATAATCATATAATCTTTACTCATATGCTCTAATGATAGTTATAAATAGAAGGCATTCCATTTAAATGGTTTTTCATTATAATTGATGGGAAATAAACCAGATGTTACTTAGAAATATACAAGTAATTGCATTCTCTATTGGTACCGCATTGACCTCTCTTTAGTCATTATCTGTAATATAACCATTATGCAAACAAACCAAAACTCCTCATGAATTTAAAGGTTTATTTTGTATGATAATTACATTTAAATTTTATATTACCTCCTTTTAGCTCAGAATTTAGTCTATTTGGCTCAAATATATTGTTAGAAAAGATAAAAGCATATATACAGATACAGGGATAAGTAAGTTTTGAATATATATTATGTCTCCCAATAAAAAAAATTCCATTCAGGAAAGAGAAAGAAGCAGTATCCTATTAACTAAAAGCAAATGATGAGGAAACCAACAAAAATCAACTTCACACAGAACCATATCTCCATTTATGTATGTATGTATGTATGTATTTCATGAAGACAGTTTTGCTAAGGCTGAGATTTAACTTGCATCCTCTGTGCCTCAGCCTGCCAGACTACTGGCATTATAGGTGTTTACAACCATCCTGGTTCAAATTATATTCTAGTATGAAGACAATTTATTACTCAGATATGGAGAGGAATGAAACTAAACATTGCCAGTCCAGTTAGTTAATGTGAAATGCAAGTCTTGAAACCTCTAATCTTCAAAGAATATGGAACTGAGTTTAGTTAATTTGCCTTAGTACTAAGAATTTAGACAGAAATCTTTCAAATCCAAACAGTCAGCAAAAACAGATGGGTGTAGGAGACTTGGAAAGGTACTTGAAAACAATTGTTTTAATTTTTCTCTCTTTATTATAGTACTCTTACCATTAGCATGGTATTTTATTTTTTATTATTTATTTTTAGTATTACCAACTTTTCTTCATGTAGCATGATATTTATTAAGGTAATTTTCTGGAATAACAATAATACATTTAAAATCTTAAAATCTCAAAATTATAATTTAGGTAGGAAAATTAATTAATATGACCACTCTGATTTTAATCTTTATGAATTATGTTCTAGGAGATGATAAACTACATAGTATTAAAACATAAAGCTTTCTAGTTTGTTACAATACTTACAAATCCCAAACTTTAAATATGTTATTTGTTGGACTAGTAACACTACAAAGTTCACATTAACAATAAGGTAATTTTTAAGCTAGAAATTGTAATTTTTCTGCTATTCAGTAGAAGTGATCTCAGTCTAATTTTCATCCAGGCACTCAGTAAATGTGTATGCCATGTAGACTTTCTTAATCTGTGATTAGTTTATTGCTATCTACGCCTATATAAGTAAAAGGAAAAAAACAAAAATAAAACTCTGGAGTGCACATGACTCAACAATTTGAAGATAATGTCAACAACTGATAATATATTGATGAGTGACAGTGAAATAATTAGCATGAATGAGGTAATCTGTGGGTTGTAATCTGTGGGTTAACATTCCAGTGTTTTAATTTCACTTCGGTATTTCTTTTTTAAAATTTTTTATTAGCATGTTTGCAGTATATAATGATCACTTTTCCTCTTCTTGGAACATGTAGATAACATATCTCAAATTAACTTTTCCCCTTCACTTTCAACTCCTCACATTTTTACCATAAATAGATTCATTTATTTATAAATCCTTATAAAATTGATTATCATACACACAGGTTAACAACCAGAGCAGTAAATCAAAGTGTATAAATAACATAAGACATTCACACTAAATTCATACTTTTATGTATATTGTCCACACAGAATTATAACTCAATGAATAAATAAAATGTAACATAAAAGACAATAGAAAAATGAGAGAAAACATGATTTTTTTAAAAAGTAAGGGATTAGAGTGATGAAATTGAATTTAAACCTACTCTCTTTCTCTGTATATATATAAAGTTGCTTAAATCTTTATCACTATCATTTTTCTTAATATTAAGAACACCTGCTGACAGAACACCTACTTCAGAAATAACCAAAAATGTGGCATGTATGAAATTTTTAGAAAATATCACTACATTCATAATAATGTACTAGGATTTATTGGCTATTGTGTGCAACAAAGACACTGTGTTAGGCCCTACAGACTTTCAACAGACAAACCCTGGAACCAAGCACAAAGGTAAATTTACTCTCTAGAAAGTAAGCCAGAGGTGCAAATTCAATGTAGGTAGCCATAAAACAAAGTAATAAAGACAATATATAGCCACCGAAAATTGCTCAAACTTGAAATGAATTAAGAAATAAAAATATTAACCATTGATCAGCAAA
Source organism: Hydrochoerus hydrochaeris (assembly GCA_004027455.1). Lineage (NCBI taxonomy): Eukaryota > Metazoa > Chordata > Mammalia > Rodentia > Hydrochaeridae > Hydrochoerus > Hydrochoerus hydrochaeris. The sequence goes on from PVLA01001879.1 coordinate 10,954, forward strand.
TTGGAAACTAGACCAGAAGTACAGAGCTTTGGATTTAAAAGGACTAATTAAAAAAATGATACTAAAATATATAACTTTTCTGTATAAATTTAAAAATCATCAAAAAACTTTCACCTAAAAAGTTATTCCCCACTAATCCATTATTTTATATGAACTCCTCAGCAAATTTGGAGATTTTATGCTAAGAAATTTTATGCTAAGAAATTTTATGCCTCATTATCTGAGGAAGTCTATAGCATTTGACTTAGAATATTATTTCACTACTATTAAAAAACATTAAACAGAAAGAGTGAAAGACAGTTTACTTTTCTGTATTGTTTCCTTTATTTCAGAAGGACAGTATTGTATATATATACAAATATTATCAAATAGTAAGTAAAGTTATTGGTAAGAACTGAAACGTAATAGGCCAAAAGCATTTGGCAATATTAAACTATACCTGTTCCTGAGCTACAAAACTGAAATAAAATAGGCATATGTCTAGTATTTTCAGCTATCAACATTCCATCTATTGTTCTCACAAAGAAAAAAAATATTATCCCCTACTATAACTTTCATCTAAATGTCCCCCCAAAGACTCATGCAGTCATAGGTGAGGCTTTCTCAGAGGTAGCTAGGTCTACAATGTGTAATGCTGGAATAAGGGATTCATTCATGGTGCAATGATAGGACTAAGACCATCCAATCTTGGGTGTGAATGCTAATCTCCCTAAGAGAAGGATATAAGGAACCAAGAGAGTATGTTCACTGGCTTACTTGCTCTCTTACTTGCTACTTGTTGCTTTTTTTGTCTTCTGCTTTCCATAAATTGTGTCTTCTCTGTGTTGCCCTCTGCCATGCCAATCAATTATGGACTGAAACCTCCACAAACTGTGAGCCAAAATAAACCTTTCATGCTTTAACTTTTGGCATTTGGTATTTTGTTTCAGCAATGATAAAGGTAACTAAGTTATTCTCCATTCTAAAATTTAAGATGGATAGTAAGAGGAGAAATTTTTCAAAATTTAAGAATGGAACTTCTTGGTATAAGAAGTGTGCTCTGAACAAATGAGCTAGGACTGCTCTCTTGTACAAATATATATGTGATAAAAAGTAATTATTGGATCACAGAAAGTAATGTGCCTATCAACTAACCCTTTCCCTCAGCATTTCCAATGTATGTTCGTGCTTGAAAATACTAAATTAACATAATAATAAAATCAGAAGAGTCCTTAATTTTGTAATATATCCCAATATGGAGAGATATTAAATTGCCAGCTGTTCACTTTTAATGAAACAATGCAATGTTTATGAAGTCCAACAGAATCCCAGAAAGCTCTAATCACTGTAGTTATTTTATTTTTAATTTCTGATTTGCTCTTACTCACTATGGGTATAGAAAAACTCTTCCATCTGATGATGGATTTCTGAATTAACCCAAAATGACTTTAAATTTTCCAATAGACTATCGTTCTCATAAATAACACCTTTTCCATTTTCTTTTTCAATATTTGTGCTTCCCTGTAGTAAGTGAACACTGACGGGGAAATTTGAGTGCCGTAACAGCTTCTGAGTGTTCTTATAATAGTAATGTTTTAGTATCACTATAGTTAAAGACTCATGAGCACTTATGAACTCCTACTTTATTGAAATTTTAATTGACATACATTCTTTCAGCTGAGGAACAATTTTTACTTTAAACTTAATATCATCTCAGAATATTTGTGATGGAGTGGTGAAATTTAAAACAAAAGTTTGCTATTCTCTAACAATTCCAAAATTACTCCTTTAATATTCTGCCCTCTATAAAGTCAATTAGTTTGTAATAGCTAAAAAGGGTGGATGAATGTAATATGGTATTACAAATCAAAATTACATAATTATAAAATATTAAAACTAAAAATACTGATAAGAACTTTATACATTTCAATGTTGCAAATGCCACTCAAAAAGTTTTAGGTAAAACTTAAGAATGAAGATGAGACTTTCCATATTATCCTTGATTTTAACCTTAGAATATCACATTATGATTTTTCCATATAACACTTTAAAGTTTTTAAGATATCTAATAAATTAAATAATCTGAGATTATTGGTTCATCTTTCACTTTCTTAAATGTTTCTTCTTTGCCTTCTTTTCTGTTTTCTCTTTTAGTCTAAAAACATTTCTAAATATTACAGTCCCAAAGTTTCACTCAATTTGGGCCTGTTTCTTAGTCAACTCATATAATCACATGGCTTTCAATACTACATCTACTTGGATAAATCTTAAATTTGTATCTTTATATTTGATGTTGTCAGCATCACATAGTTCAATATGGGATATTTTGCAGACATCAGAAATGTAAGATGCACACATCTTGATTGTTTTTCTCTTGTGGCCATATTGTATTTCTTTCTTAGCCTGTTTGGACTCAGGAAATTTAATTGTTTGTTCCCATCATTACACACATGTGTAATTCCAGCTATTCAAGAGGCTGAATTCAATTCTAGATTGTGCAAAATATTAAGATGGCCTCAGGTCAGAAAGTATTTTCCCATGGTTTATGAAAGAAAAATGAATAAACACATCACTCTTTATTTCATTTTTCCCCTTCCTTCATCTCCAATCAATTTGCCCTTACTTTCATCCACCTCAAAACATGTTCAGACTATTGAGTATCAAAAGACTTTAATTAGATACAAAAATAATTCTGTATGATACTATAACAATGTCTACCTGGCAACATACGCCTGTTGAAGTGCACAGAATGTGTAATACAAACCGTAATGAACATTATGGACTTCATAATGATGTTATTAATTATAACAAACATATCACTCTTGGGCATGATGTGGAAGGTAGACAATGCTGTACATGTATGCAGAAGTATGTGGGAAATCTTTACACTTTTGCTTAATTTCACTATGAATATGAAAGTATTCCAAAAATAGTGTATTTAAATTAATATAATCACATTGCTGTCACAGTATAAGTATTACTCTCTTTGTAAAGCAGTCTTCATCAGTTTTGAAAGACATGTTTCTTACTAAATCAGAGAGTGGAAGAAATTTGATAATATATAAAGTCAGGTTATATGGAAACAGTAGTCTTTAAACCATGTCGGAAAAATCAGTATGAGTTAATGGTTATTTTCTTTAAATACATCTGTTTCTCTTTTTCAGATTTTTCATCTTCATAGTACAGAACATTTCTATCCCTAAGATTCAATTTCTAAGTAATATTTTTGTCTAACATCAGTCAACTATCTTTCTTGAGATGGCTCATTCAAAGGCTGGATCAGCAAATACATAAGATTGTCATATTAAAAAGAAAAAAAAAACTAGTAGAAATACTGTGGTTCTGTACATTAGTCAAACACAAATATGAAAAAGCTACCACTGAACAATGGAGAGATTTTAATATTAATAGGAAATTAATTGATGCAAATGAAAACATTTAAGAATATGTCTATCTTTGAAAGAGTTGTTCAATGGACAAACTCATTATTTTAAAAATTGGTAAACATAGGGGAAGGGCTAATATTTACCCAGATTTCTTATGCAAATTATACTTCAATGTAAAGGACAGTTTTTATTTTAAAATCATGCAGCTAATAATAGAAGACTGAGTGATACAACATCAGGCTACAAGCACTAAAAATATCATGAATCATCTGCTGTAGACGATTTCACCTAAAAAGTGAAATTCAGATATTATGAGTCTTTTGGTGAAAATATATCTGTATATGAAGAATTCATCATGAAATTTCCAATATGAATCTAATCAAACATAGATTTGACTGTCAAACTTCCAGTAATACTAGAAAAACAGTATGTAGATATAATTATCAATCTATACTTGTCACATTAGATCACCTACCTACCCACTGTAGTATCTATTAAACAACTGAGATAGGTTTGAAGCATGAACACTGTTAAATATATAAAACATGTGGTGAAATTTCTAGCAGCAGGTGGGCAATAGGCACTGGATTTTTAAATAACTGATTCTCTTTATAAGCTGGCCTAGAGCACAAAGAGCTTTGGGTGAGTTTGAAGTGTTTGGACTACTTTCAGTAAGAAACACAGTACATAATTTTCGTGATTATGACAGTCACAAGACCAGAGTTTACTTATAGAATCTGTCAATATTTAGCATTATAATGTATTTTAAGGAATGAGAGATTGAAACAGCATTTCACTTAAGGTAAGTATTAATTGCTAACACAGTTCTCTGTCTCTGTATTTTTCTCTCAGCACTAGGGATTAAGCTCAGAACCTTGCACTTACGAAGTAGGTGCTGTGCCACTGAGTCATATCTTGACGCAGCATTTCAAAAATTGAAATTCCAATTTTATAGATATTTTCTTTTTCATTTGTTTATGCTTACTTTGTGAAAGCAAAAAAAATGAAGATACTAATTTACACCTTTAAAGAAAATAATATTTTTACAAAATGTCCTAACCTTAAAATAATTGCTATTGGAATTCTGCTCACACCCATCCTGAAAGTTCAGTCATTATGATTAAACTGCTTCTGCTGTTGTAACTCATTACACTGGATAGGAATGAGCATAAAAGAACATATTTTCTTAAATGTATTTGCAATGCTTGCTAAATACTATTTAGTAAAATAGATTTTTCTAAAACAAAATTTTAAAACTACAAATTGATTTTAGTGTCATTAAATTGAGATTAACTGTTATGACTTCATAGCAATAGCGTATTTTGAAACATAAGTGCCTATAAAGTTTTCTGGTATAATAATAATCTCTTTTCTCTCTACATCATTCCCGTGTTCTATTATAATATTTTCAAAATTACATTTATATTGTGCTTATAATAGAATAAAATTCAAAAAAGTATATAACAATACCATTAAATGATTTTTGTTATTGTTTCCTGTACAAATAAAATGTGTTGATATAAGTAGAATGACATTCCTCCCTCAACAGAGCAATTATATAACTACATAATTTACTTAATATACAAATCACTTTTTATAGATAAATTTTTGTATTGTTGTATATAAATTCTTCATAACTGCCTCATACTCAAATTACTTTGAAGTCCATGGAAATCAACAAAGATAAATTGTTTTCTCCTAAATAAATACTAATCATCAAAAGATAGCAGCATAGCTTAAAGATCATTGAGGGCGCAATTTCTTCAGTTTAATGACTGACAGAGATGGACAGTTCCAACTTTGTAAACCTTATTTTGAATTGTAATAGAAGGAAAAGTGTAGACAATGAGTTATTGTTATATGGTAATGCTTAATATTTCCAAGAGAAAAGCAAGAATTTCAATAGTTTTTTAAAGTTATGACTCGTGAGAGTTGCTTGGGAATAAGTACATGGAAAAACTAATATTAGTATCAATGAAGAAAGTGTCAAATAGCAAAGTACCAGAGCAATGTGCATGTGCATACACACAATGTAAAGACTTGCTCCTACAACTTTTCATATTAAAGTGATAATAAAAATCTTGTACTTCTGAAATTAGAAAATTCAAAATGTATACCTCACAGTGAATTTAGTTATCCACCCATTCAGGATAATTTTTAAACAAAATCTTTAATATTACTGTACTTGTAAATATAGTTCTAATTTGGAAAAATCTACTCCAAACTTGCAGAATGTTTGTTTGCCTTTATCATACTGGGAAAGAGGTGATTCTTTTTCTTTCTCTCTCTCTCTGTCTCTCATTTTTCCTTCCTTCCTTCCTTCCTTCCTTCCTTCCTTCCTTCCTTCCTTCCTTCCTTCCTTCCTTCCTTCCTTCCTTCCTTCCTTCCTTCCTTCCTTCATTCCTTCCTTCCTCTCTTTCTTTTTTCCATACAGTTCAAACTGGCCTTGTATAGCTCAGACTGGCCTGAAACTCACAGCCATTCTCCTACCTCCTGAAAGCTGAGATTACAGAGGTGTGCCATCATATCTGGCTTCTTTTTATTGAAAAATATATATTTATCACTCTCTTTTTATTCTAAAAAGTATAGGAAATTTTAAGTTTTTTTATCATGTTATTATTATAGTTATTGATAAATTTTAAAAATTGCCTTTGATATAAATAAATGAAAAGATTTTGAACAATACCTAATTCTTAATAAATACATTTAAAAGCTTCACAATCAATTAATTATAATAAATTTTTGTAAAAATTGTGAATAAAGAAAATGATGATGTCTTTATAGTTCAAAAACAATGGTCTAATTTAAGATCACTGTGACCCATACTTCTTTTTTTCTCCTTGTAGTTTGGTTTTGAGTCACTTCCTTTCTTCTTAGCACTTCTATCAAGAGGTAGAATTGGAAAAGAGAAAAAATAAAATTCATATCATTAAGCATACATTTGCACTCATTTACCAGAGTAGATTAAGTGACTGACATTCTTGTATTGTCTAAATAGCTCCATTTAAACTATGTTTTTTGTATTTATGCTATTTTAATAGTAAGGCAGTTTGAACTGAGATGTTTGTGGAGTAAATGTGCTCATCAATGTAGATAAGGTAGATTTTATTCTGTGGAACAAAAGCTGTTTTATGAGCTTAAAAATGTTGTACACTTATTTTTTTACCACTGTTATTACTTAGTTTTTAAATTTTTATTATCATGTATTTGTAATAGATTGGGATTCCTTTCAGTTTGGATTATTGATTCATGTTCTTATCACACCTTGATCAGTTTTACTCCCCCTATTTCCTTTCCCTCTTTTCTCACTTGATGCCTAAAATCCTTTCCCATCTCTATGGAATCAACAGTGCTGTTTTTTAAATATATATATATATATATATATATATATATATATATATATATGTATATATACATATATGTATCTTTTATTTTGCTCTTTAAGTTATTTATATTTTGGGTTTCTTGCACTAGAGAAATCAAGTTATATTTAAGCTTCTGTGATTGAATTTTCTCATTTTGTGTTATGATCTTGTTTCATCAGTTTTCCTACAAATAACTCAAATTTATCTATTTCTTTTCAAATATAAGCTATTTGAAAATTTAAATTAGAAGGTAAAATACTAAATTTATTACTATTAATTATATCTTACCTTTATTGATATTTTTACTCCCTCATTTTTGTTAACTTGGTTTTCTTTGAAAAAGTCAGATTTTAAAATTTATTAAATGGAAAGGATACATATATGGAGCTATACATTGTTCTGATTATTCATGATATATAATTGAAAGTGAAGGGCCTGTATAATGAAAACACCACACACATTTTGTAATAGCTATGTAATACTGTTGTCTTTCAGACATTCCATTCTTTTCAGATGTAATTTCCTCCACTTTCCATGGAAATATCTCTTTTAAATCCATATTTCATTTACCAATATTGGTCTTTTTATTGGTTTAACTTTGTAACTTGAACAACTATTTAAAGCATACAAAGTAGATATTCAAACAGTGAGACTGTAAATAGCTATGCATACATAAGTCTCTACATGTATTTCTATCCTTTCTGTATTAGAGGGAAAAACAAAACATAGCAAGACAAAACAAATTCCTATAAAAACATGAAACCAAAAAATCATATAAAACCACAACACAAAGTGATCAACAATGGTTACTGTGTTGTCTCTTATTATCTTCAATAGAATTGTCTATATCATCAGGCATAATTGAATATAGCAGTATAATTGAATGTAGCAGTAGATAACAATATTAGTAAAACTAAAACATTGTAGACAGTATAAAACTTCAAAGGCAGGTAATAATTGAACCAGAGTGGATATTCTAGTGAATCTTGTCATCTTCATTGTAGTTGCCTATACTCTCAGACTTGATACTATCAATCATAACAATCTTGAATAAAATCTATCAATACAAAACAGCGATCTAACAAAGCAGAATTGATTATGATCAGTCATGGTAAAATAGTGTAGGTTATACAGAGCTTTGGATTTAGTTAATAGGAAATTAAGGATGATTACCATACTATATATATCCTGTTATTTTGGGGATAACTATCTGTGTCCTCAAATCTAGTACAAGTAGAATGGCTGAAACAGAATATAATACATCTAAGCAGAGTAGTATGAGTAATGTGGGTTTTAAATCAAGGTCATCTATGTTAGAAATTATAGCCATCCTTCTCTGCCTCATTTCTGCTATGCTATTTTTCTGCCTTTGTTTGTCTACTTTTTTCCTTCATTCTACTGCCTGCCCCACCCATTGATGCCTTTCTTCCACTGTTCCTAAAATCCTGGTATTTTTTCCCTCTCTCTCTCTAGAATGTCCTTCAGTATTCTTTGTAGGGTTGGATTGGTGATCATAAATTCCCCCAGTTCCTCTTTGTCATGGAAGCATCTTGTTTCTCCATTAATTTCTAGTGACAGTTTTGCAGGGTACATCAATCTGGGCTGGAGGTTATTTTCTTTCAGGGCATGGAATACTTCACTCCAAGCTCTTCTTGATCTGATGGTCTGACATGATCTTGATGGGCTTTCTGTTTCTTTTCTCTAACAGCTTTTAATAATCTGTTTTTATATTGCATTTCTGGTATCTTGATTGTTATATGTCTGTTATTGTTATATGTAGCTCTGTTTTGGTGGTAGGTGGCTGGAGTTCTGTATGCCTCACATAACAGAATGCCATTTTTTTCCCCATGCTTGGGAAGTTTTCCTTAATTATTTCCATGAATATCCTGTGTAATTTGCCTCTTTGTATTCCTGCCTCTTCATTCACATTTCCTATTCTAAAATTATAGATTCTCTTGTTGTGTTCTAGCCTTTGTATTGTTACTGTTATTTTTAAGAGATCTTTCCTTTCATGATCACACATTGCAAACTTGTCTTCAAGTTTTGATAGCCTATCCTTAGTTTCTTTTAAGCAGTTTTGCCAGCTTTAATGGAGTTTTAATTTCCTGGTAATCTCTTTGCATCTGCTTCATGTATTCCAGATTTTCTTTATATTATTTATCAAATGTTTCTCTCCTTTTTTGTGTTCTTCATTCTTCTGTGTGTGTCTTTCCCAAGAGATGCTTAGCATTTCTTTTATTAATCTGCTTATATGTTGCTTTACCTGATTTAATATTTCAGTTTTTGAGCTCATCTACAAGGTCCTGAAGATATCTCTTAAAGTTCACTGAAGCCATGTCTGATTTTGCACATTTGCTGCCCTCAGTCTCTTGTTTTTCCTTCTCTTGGATCAGTGTTTTCAGGGTTTTGGGATGGGGGCTTTTTCTTGTTTCTATCTCTTGTCATGTTTTTGGTTTCTTCCATAGAGGCGTATAATGGAGGTCTCAGCCCCTTTCCTTGTTGGTTATAGTTCTTCTGAAGCACCCTGGTGAGGGATTTCTGCCCTTTCCTGTTTGCTCTTGTCACTAAAGTGTAAGCAAGGGATGTGTATGCCGGCCCCTCCTCACTGGGCCAGTCAAACTTCAGGGGCCTTCACTAGGTTATTGTGTGCTAGGCATTGGGAATCGGTTTGGGATGGTTTATTGGGTCCTGGCCAGGGGCATGACCCAGGCCAAGAAAATCCCACAAATCTGCTCTGGGGATGGAGCAACCAACTGAGTTCAGGCTCCTCCTGCCCAATTCCAACATGTTGCCCATTTGGTTGCACCATTCCTGTGCAGGGGATGTCTTATTCCCAGCACTGACTGTGGATTAATGAAGGTCCCTTCACTATTTGTGTCCATTCTTTGTTGGGCTCAGCAACCCCTGACTTCAGCATGGCTGTGGCAGCTGAGTTTGGGTGGCTCTGCAGGTCGTGATGGGTCTCTGCAGGTGCAAGTTCAGGCAGCTTGGTGGGTCACAGTGAAAGTGCTGTGTCCACTAATTTGAGCTGTTCCAATTGTAGCCCTGAGACTACATGTTTGATGTACTTTTTTAATTTGAATTTCTTCCTGTGTCAAGAGGATCCATCTCCCTCTGTCTGGATCTCTCCAGGATGTCTTATTCTGGCATATGAGTTGTTTCTCCTGGGAGGCTTTGTATTTTGTTGCTCACTGATTGACCATCTTTAGCTCTTCCAGATTATTTTTATAAAGCTAGCAAAATGTTTTTCTAAATTTTGATCTTGATATGCTTCTTTATATGTAGTATAGTCATTTTCATTTTTATTTCATTTATAATTCAAAATTTTACTTCATTTTCAATTTCTGTGCTATAAAAATAACTTTATTTTAGACCAAATATTTTAGCTTAAAATATTATAGAGAAATACATTGAACATTTTATCTTTCAAATGTACCTTTGTAAATGTGGCTATGTATGTATTATTTTCAGCCATAAATAAAAATGATATCTGGTCATTTGGAAGGAAATTGATGGAACTGGAGGTCATCATGTTATGTAAAAGAAGCCAGACTAAGAAAAACAAGTGTCCCATTTTTTTCTAATATGTAAGGTCTAAGATAGAATAAAGGAAAACACAAACATAAAAGGTAATTATTAGGGATGGAACAAGAGTTGAGGGTTTCAGTAAGGGTAATATGGAGGTTGAATATAATCAAAACAGGCTATACACATGTATTGAAACATTACAATGAAATTGATTAATCTGTATAGTGGATATGCACTTAGAATCACACTATACAATATTTATTTTTCTATTATAAAAGATTATACTGAAATTGTCAAGATACAACATTATGTATTTGATAATGATTAAAAAGAAAATACGATTTTATACAGATAACAAATTATACATCTATGTTAATGATTAATGAAGCAGCAAATACCTCTAATACACTATATTTATTAATAATTTTTTCATCATTAACATTTGATAGTATTGGGGTAAATGTTATTAATTACATTTTTAAAGATGATTTCAGATGGAATAGCATTTTAGAATAAGGTGCACAATGTTATTATTATCATTATTACCAAAAGGAATTAAATTAAGTACAATGTTCACTTCCACTTTCACATATTATTTGAGATACAGTAATAGTTACAAGGTATGGAATTATAGAACTTTATTTAAATTCTGTGCTAGAAGTAATTCAGATTAGAAAACTTTGTTTAAACTGGATGTGGTGGTTCATATCTGTAATCTAAGAACTCTGAGAAACTGGGAGAGGAAGAATCTAAATTCAAGTTCTGAGGGAACAATTTAACAATTTAGCAAGATTTTGCCTCAAAATAAAATAGGTACTGGAGACTTAACTCAATGTGAAGGTCCTTTGCTTATTCCCCAGTCCTACATCTTTAAAAATAAGTCTCCGTTAACATATTAGAAGTCCTCTACTTAATAAAAGTTAGTCAAAATTTAACAGGGAATGAAGAGTGAAACTGTCTTAAAGGAGTGATGCTGTATCGCTGAAGTAATTTGAGAGGTAGGCTTGGAAAATAAAGGAGCAATTCAAATATAGGGACAGTGGCCTACAAAGACTAAAGAATATTCTGTCAAACATTCTATTTTAAAGTATTTTATTGTAAAATATACACGCTTTTGTTATTTTGAGATTTGAGTAAAAATGTGTTACACTTGAATGTCCTGTTTAAGAAGAAACTTCTCTGAAATAATCAAAATCTTGGGCTTTACATATTTGGAATCTGGTTTTATTGTCTTTACTAATAATGATTAAAAGATGATTCTTCCAGCCATACTCACTCATCTGTCCATGATAGAGAAATATAGCAACCATGCTATGAGACAGTAGAACACAGTGAGCAAATCTGACATCACAAGAATGTCAGAATTTAAAGAACATACATGGAAAGTAAGTCTTCCTATTAATTGAGAAAGGTAGATCATAGACAATTTTTCTTTTTCAATGTTTCTCCCTATTTTACAGTCACATCAAAATTTATTTCCACTTACAAAAACTTAATCTGCCCAAATAAGAAATGTGTGTGATAAAAAGAAATGTGAAGAAAACTAAAACATTTGCATGCATATATATACACACACATATATTATCATGCAGTATAATTTTTTACTGAACATGATTTTAAAAAAATCAATAAAAATTTAATTGCAGCTAAAATTCCTTGAAGTCAGCTCTATAAAGTTCGCAGAGTTGACCCAGGCTGAACGATGCAACAGTTCAAGTTTTCCTAGCTCCATTTCTTTCTTTTATTCCTATGCTCTATACTAATTCACTAGTGAAAGTATAATTAAACACATCTAGATCAATTTAATTTCAACAGAAAATTGTGTAAAACATATAGCTCCCAATCAGATAATGTAAATACAGTAGTTGCACTTCTTGAATGCTATGAAAAGTGTAGAACACAAAATGTACATTTTGATAGTACTGTTTCTATGTAGGAAATAGAGCACTAGCATAATGGTAGCAGTTTGGGGGTAATTGTCAAGTGATGATTGTATCTTTGGGGGTAAGTATTGTGTGACACTGCAAAATCTTCCCTATAGTAATTTTTCTAAGATTATAAATTGCCAGTAATCATAAATGAATAAATGAATATGGAAGTATAAAAGAAATTGAAGTATTACAGGCATACCAAGCAAATTTTGTAATGAATGTAAGAATAAACAATTGTAAACACATTTAGATAATTGTAAAATTATATTTGAGCCTCCTGTGGTGCAGTTAAATGAGCATTACTATCTTATTCCAGGGGATATATTTATTTATTTTATTATTTTTAGTTGGCTTATCTAAGGCTCAGATTTTACTTATACAAGAGATATTCCTATCATCTCTAGATTCTCCGCTTTAAAAAATATATACTGTAGAAGTTTTTGTTAGCTATTGGAGAAAAGAGATTTTTTAACATGAGTAGCTATGAAGAGAAGAGTCAGAATAATAATATGGCTTACACATGCTTCAATTCCCAGCCTTAGTAACTGATTTGAACCTCTACAGTTTAAGGGATGAACATAGTAAATTATTTTAACTAGTTAAGAACTCAAGCGTGAGGAAGTCTGACAAAGGGTAAACAGCACAAGGCAAACCAAGTGTTGGACAGATACAAAGTACTTTAGCCCTTCTGGGAATATCTGGCAAGTGCCATTTGCTTAAATATGATGAATGAAAAAATAGCAACAAACATTTTCTATGTAGTTGTGGTGTGAAAATGTAAGAATGAACACATATTAAATGCTCTGTGAATGAAGCTGAAGAAATTATTGGACATGTAATATTCAGCTTTGGCCAGAACAAAGTGAAATATTTGAGAATTTGTAGATAATTTATGATTATAAAAAAGAAACATGTACTAATAAAAGTAAAAAATTAAAGATTTAAAGAAAAAATATAAATAAAATAGAAGCTTTTAAAACAACAGATATTTGGATTCTATTCTTTAGATGAAATTTTTATTGTTCGCATCAGGATTTTTATTTTAGTGCAAAAATTCAGACGAATGAAAGGGAAAACCAATTTTGATTCATTCATGTCTATATATTTTCTCTTAGTTTGCAAATTTTATGTCATAAAACTCCATTTGATTCAATCATGAGAGTTTTCTTATTCTTCATAGATATTTTTCCTTCCTTGATGAAATTTTACAAAAATTTGATAATAGCAAATAAATTGAGAGTAGTGTTGTGCCGAGACCTGTTTTATTAATATCCTCTACATTATTAACCAGGAAAGCTTAAAGAAGCAGCTCCCTTTCATTACATTCTTTGTTTTTAAGGATGCTAAAGATTAAGCATTTTTATAAGTGAAACTAAAAGGCAATCCTATACAGGAAAAGAATGCCTATATAAACATCTCTGGAAACTCTGTGTTAAACTGCTGTGTACCATAAACAGTTACTGCCTAGGGGCACTGATAAGTTGAAAATCTCTACAACATTTAACCTATTGTTATCAATGAATATATTTTATTAGATAAAAGAAAAGTATAAATTGGAATCTATTCCAGTTTTTAATGACTTATTTCACCAAAGACCATGCTTGTGTCACTTCGCTCTTTTAGTCATATTGGGCACTACTTATTTTCCTTTCTTCCCAATACTTCCTCTTATGTAGAATGCCAAGGCATGCTTACATCTTGGACATAACCTTAACCCCATAGAAGCATGATTGGGTTAAGGATAACCATTCAAAATACCTCCTGCTTCATCTCAGTGAATCTTTGGCCTATTGGACTATGGGTAAGTTAAATTTGCCCAGGAATCATTAAATCAAAAGATGATGAAAAAGGGTAATAATTGGTGAATAGGTTTAAAGATTCAACTGCCAGAGATTATATACTTATTAAAGAAGAAAAAATCTGTCTCTAATGAGGGAAATAAAAAGATTTCCACATACACAGAAAAGCATTAAATGGATATACCTGGTTCTTATTCTCTCTGAGGCTAGGTTCAATTTCATCATTCTCAGATTCATCATACAAACACATTCCTTTTTTATTTTTCCATAAATTAAATCAAATCAAATTAACTTTGAAAAGTGAAATCACAAAGGTTAGAAAATGATTCATGACTTTTAAAAACTGGTTAACTAGGAAAAGAAAAAATTAAAGGAACTACAACTTATCAAACTTTCAGGAAAAGTAAAATGTGAGAATTAAGTAGTTAAACACAAAGATAATTAAAAATAAATAATATGAAAACTATTTCTTCTTATTTTAACTTTGTAATTTTATTTCTTCATTTATTAATTCATCTCCATATTTGACTAAGATACCTCACCTATTTAATTCATGCCCCCTATTTGCAGCATACCTTAATTATTATATTCAGTATGTTTGACTTCTTCCTTTTATCTAGTGAAGAATCTTATTGAAAATGTAACAAAATAATTTATATTATATATCCACTGAAGAGTTGAAATGAGAGTTTTTTAAAGCAAAGATATACAATCAATATAAACATATTGATTTGGAAGTAAAATAAAAATAATAAAATGAGAAAAGTTATTGAAAAATTAATGCTATGAAATTGAAAGATCAAATGAGGGCACTGCTTCTCATTGATTTTCCAATCCTTATGATGTCATTCAAAAATCTAACTGGTAGACTTTGCTAATTCCTTGTAAAAATTTGCTCACTTTCTTTAAAATCTGGTTCTATAATAAAAGTTCTATTGTAAATATAACCTTCAACTGAAATACATTGTCACATATACTTGGTAGTAAATGTGTATTGCTCTTGCACATGGTATACATGTGTTAGTTATGGTTGTATTCTTTTTTTTTTTTTTGGTACCAGGGATTGAACTCTGGACTTCACAATTGCCAGGCAAGTGCTTATGCCACTGAGCTAAATCCCGGCGGTTGTGTTCTTAATAATATTATTTGGATTACTGGTTTAAAAGTAAAAGGAAGGTGGGGGGAAATAGAGAATCCTCTAGAAATAAAATAATTATATTTAAAGACTACACCCTATGCTAAGGGTAGTCACACACTTAGGTGCATACTTATAATTCCAGATCCCTGGGAGACTGAGGCAAGAAGATCACAAATTAAAGCTCAGTCTGGGAAGTTTAGGGATTCTGTTGACATTTTTTTCAAAATAAAAATATAAAGCAAAAAACTGGAGTTACAAGTCAGAATAAAGGCCCTGGATTAAGTCCCTAGTTTGGAGGAAAATGATTATAAAAGTTATCATTTAATTAGTAAATTGCATATATTTCCTAATGTACTGTAGGTAATTTCACTGAAAATATAAATTAAACATTTATAGAAATTAAAACATAGGCTACTATATTAATATTCTCTAAAACGTTTTCAATATTATCTACTGCAATATATGTCTTTTCAAAGTTATTTTTCTTAACTTTTCGGCAAATAGTACTTCATTTAGTGAAACAACTATAATAATTTTGCCAACACAATATCAATAGATTATTTTAGGCTCTGTTTTAATTTTCCTCAGTGGAAAAACATGGATGATTTTTACTTACCTGAGGCATATCATGAAACCCTTTTGTCATCTCATGTTACTATAAAAACCATTAAATTTTTAAAATTTCCTTTTGAGGAAATTGTGATGATCAAATGTTCAGTAGTTTGGGTTTATTATAATCTTAATACACAATTATTGTTGGCACAGACACATGCAAGAATATCCTGGTTCATAAACATTTCATTTTTCAAACAATTTGGTTCATAAACAAATGTGTTTAGACAAATTTTCCTTTCATTTGGAAATTCTGCATCAGTTGACAAACACATCCTTGGCCATCTTTGCCAAAATCATAAAACAAATTTAGCTCACTCTAGACTGAAAAATATAATATTGTTCATTAAGTGAAATGGATGTCACTCTAGACTGAAAAATATAATATTGTTCATTAAGTGAAAATCAAAAATTAGGTGTTGGAATTAATAACTGAACCAACAATTACAGTTAAGAAACACGAGACTTGGAAAAACTTTAGATTTTGTATTAATCTGTGTTGAATATTGTTCTTATATGCATAAGCTTTACCATATATCATGCTACATGTATGAACATTTCAAAATATTTGTTGTATGATAGTATATTTTAAAGATTTTACAGTATATAGGATAGATTTATTTTTCAAATTATATATAATTTTATAAACTAATAAGTACATTATTAGAAATAAAATGAAATATGGCATATTATCTATGAAGATTTTATATATACATTTTAATCCATAGCCATTTTATAGTTTGTTTGTTTGTTTTTTTGACCAGGGATTGAACTTACTATCTCACACTTGCCAAGCAGGTGCTTGTGCTGCTGAGCTAAACTCCCATTTTAAAGCATCAATTAGTTAAACCTAGTTAAATTATTAAACTGCTATAACAGGAAACACTGGATACAGAAAGAAAATTGGGAAAATACAAAGAATATGAGCTGTTATTTGTATTTTTCTAATTTTCTTACATATAATTTGCCCAGATTTTATTTGATCTGAAAATCACTGAATGCAACTATTTGTCTTTAAGTAAGTGACAGATTAGGTGTAAATGTTCTTCAGTATAACTTTTTCTCTTCCTTTTGATATTTTGTGCAATTAGTTTCTAGGGCTTAGAAATAAATATTTTCATATTGGGCTTTATTTAAAACTTGATCATTATTTTCTACTCTAAAAGGAATCACTTATATAAAACATAGTAATCAATTACCTGGTTACTAGTGTAGAAAGTGTCAAAAAATAATAATTTTTATGATAATTAAAACTATCTTCATTTCTTATTATAGGCTAGGTAACATGCTAAACATTTTACACATATTATCTTTTGAAATATTTTTAACCTACTCTAATGTACATAGTGCTAATTTTCCTTTTTGAAATAATTAAACTAGTTTCAGAAGATAAGTAATCAATCTCAGACTTTGTATAGAATACATGGCAAATGCAAGATTTAATTTCAGGCATGTACATTATTGGCCTGATTGCATAATTTTCAGTACAATGATTCATTCTGAGGCTGTTTATTATTTATGTGTTATATTAAGGCATTTCTATAAGAAATTGGTCTCTATAACAAAATCATAATTAAAGGAGAGATCCGATGAGTAGAAGAGTTCTCAAAGGGAAAACTAGTAGCTAGCTAGAATTTTTGATTTTTAAAAAATATGAATATCACGGATGTAAGACAGAAACTTTTTCTCTTTCCTAATTCAGTGCTTTTATGTCACCCAACATTAGTGAACTCTTTTCTATTAACTGTCATAAAAAGAGAAATGAAGATTTAAATAAAAAATAGAGAATTACCAACCTTCAATTGTTATGCTTTCTTGTATATGGTAAGTGCAGTAATCATTAAACAATGCTGATTAGCTCATGAAATTAGAAACCAATGACCATTTTAAGTTTATGATATCAATCTGCAAATTGAAGTAGATACATTTGTCAATGGAGTTATATATTTAATGAAGCCAATTTACCAGTCAAATTTACTCCTTCCCAAATGTTTATGGATTTGTCAGAATAAACTTGTTACAATTTTATAGGAGTGCCTTTCTTCGTCAAATAGTTTTAAGCTCTCTTACATAATTTAGCATAATAGGATAAATGGTCAAATCCAGTTATTGTTTTTGCACTAACTGGGGATGAATAGTATCTCTATTTATAGAAGCAGAAATGCATACTTTTGCATTTCTATGTAACATATGCTAGCTGTTCAATATGTACTGAAATTCATAAAATGCAAGGCTTTATAAGCCTATATCTTCCCTCATGAATATATAACATTTTGCATACAGAGTTTCTCTGGATAGAAAAATATACAGTGTGAAAATTTTTAACTGAACTCAAAATAGGAAAATATTACTTTAGTCTTATGAATTTTTCTTATATTATTTATTTATATACATATTAAGCATACCAAAACTCTTACCCAAAGATTATCCTTATACAGTTGCAAGTTATCAAATAAGTCATTGATATTATTTTGATTTCATTTACATTTAGTCCATTTATGATTTATGATAAATTGTCCAACACCTTGTCTATAGCTATTCAATACATGATACAACTTTGAGATAATTTTCTCTCTTCTAGCTTGAATTATCAACTACTTGAACTCCCAGCTAAGACTCTGTTTTTTATTTGTTTGTTTTGTGTTTCGGTACTGGGGAACAAACTCATGACCTTGTGCTTGCCAGGCAGGTGCCTATGCCGCCTAGCCAAATCCCTGGCCCACCAGCTAGGACTCTGAATAACTGAATAGCACATAAGCCAAGTACAGTGGTTGGATGTGTCAACTGAAGAAGTTTAGAAGCTGAACTAAATTGGCTCAGCAATTCTGTACCCTAATTGTAGAAGACCTGCCCAAGAGCATCTCATTACCTGGATTGTATAAAGGGAATGAGGAAGGATGGACTTGCTTCTGTTCTGAGGACCTCCAGTGTTTGACACTCAGCTTGGATGTTATCTCCTGGATTCTATTGCAGACTCTTTGGCTTCCACCTCCAACCCTTCAGCCTTCCAGCATAGACTCTTCAGCCTTCTGTCACAGACCCACTGGCCTCCTGATATGGACTTGTACAGAATGCTGCAGTAAACTCCAGACCTTGGACTGAAACTTTCAGTCTCTAGCATGCAGATACCATCTGCATATTTTCTCATCCAACTCTATGACTGACCATCACAAACCAATATTATGATTTCTTATACATTTTAATATCTTGTTTTATATCTGCTTCTCTAGTAAAACACTGACTGATACAGATTTTGGTGTTGGGAGTGGGGCACAAACTCACACAAACTTATGTCTATAGGATTAACTAATGTTCAATTTGTAACACTTAGCTGAACTTTATCAGCATGTCAAAGATCCACTTGAAGATTCTTGACAACAGTATAAAAGGAGAACTGAAGATGTTATGTTGTTAATTCTCTTAGAAAGATTTGTCACACTAGTTTTTGTGATATGAACTCGGCTCTTATCATCACAGGAGCTCAGGTCCTCACAGTCACTGAGGATGGCTGCAGTTCTCTTTGGGGGATCTCTGGTCCTTACCTTGAGGTTCACTTCTTGGTTGCAGTTGCAGTGCAGATTCCTCAGCCTACTGACATAAATCCTTCATCCCACTGGTGCTAACTTTCTAGTTTGTACCACTCATCTTTGGGCCTTCTCAGTGTAGATCTTTGATATAAACTTGAATGAAATACAGTGTGTCTCCCTACAGAAGCAGACTGAAGACTCCATACTATTCTCACAGGGAGTCTCTGCCAGGAACCTCTACAGACCTCCATTGTCAGAAGATGCCTCATTTCCTGTCTTTACAGCAGCTCGCAAGATTTCCAGATGCCATGTACCCTGCAATGGTCTTCTTGACCAGTTCTTTGAATTTTTGTCTTCTTTTCATGGTGATTTATATCATTCTCTATCTAGCCGCTGAGCAATCTTCCAGAGCCTCAATGTTATTTTCATATTCCTCTCCTACTGAAAACTCAAAGCAAAATTCCATGTGCCTCTCATCTCTGTGCATATTAGTCATCTGTAGCAGCCCAAGCTTACATCATCTACTCCACAGTTTTAAGCTATTCTTATTTCTGTAAAAATTTAATTCTTTTTTATATTCTGCTCAACCTATTTATCCCTTTCTGTGTCTTAATTCTTTGTATTTTGTTTCAGATTCTCAGCTTCACTATCAAAAAATTCCCCTGTAGTACTCAATATCTTGCAAATTTTTGTTATTTGTCTTTCTTAATTGAAACCTTACTGTCATGTCAGAAAATCATATAAGCCCTATAAAGCTTAAAACTCTCATGCTTACAGCTTTTACTTGCTTCCAAGTCAATTTTAGGCCATTGTTTAACTTCAATCATTTTAAATTCCATATTGCCTTAGAGCTCTTGTAATTATAGTGTGCTTTTTTCCTCTCTGTATATGTTCTCTACTTATTGTACTTACCAACTTAATCACTCACATAATAATGTTTAGCACCTTGTCTCAATTTCTCTATTTCAATCCTGCTCTCCACTTAAAATAAGTTTGTGGCTTACATAAAGTATATTTCTAAAACAACATGTTCAATGCATAATCTTTACCTAAACTCCAGTCCCAAGCTCTATGGCCACTTGCTAACTTTTGTCCTTATAAATAAAAGCAAAAAACAACCTGAAAAATCTCAGAAGCCATACCTTTAGATATTTCACTGTGACAACAAAACTATCCTTCTAATTCAAAAACAAACCTTCAACTTCATCAACTGTCTTTTTCCTGCTCTAATTTCAATATATGCATGACTTTTCTGTCTTCTTTCCTACTTTTGCAATTTTGATAGTGTAGTTTAACCTTATAATCATTTTCTTCAATTATTAATTGGCACCTTATTGTCACAATGATTTGTACTATTGTGCACATACAATAATGTATCTGTGATTTATTGTTGCAAAATTACAAAATGCACCAAAATATATTTATGTATAAAATGGATAAAAAATGCATTCAATATGTTCTAAATATCTTTGTTATAATTCTCACAAAGTCATTACAAAATAATTTAAAATTCTCTGGTATTCCTGTGATGATCTTCTGATGACATGTCTCCTGCTGTTTTGTTTTTTTTTTACTTCTCTTATACTCAGTGCATTATATGTCTAAAATATTGAATTTCTTAAATAAATTTAATAAAGAATAAATGTAACAATTCCAAAAAGATATACTGATTCCACTTTTCCAACTGATAGATATTATTTTTACAAATTTGAAACAGATGACTCACTCCTGAAAAGCAATCTGAATGAAGAAAATAGTCTGTGAAACTTAAACTGTTAAAACTTATATATATATATATATATATTTGGTGCATGTACGGGCAATCAAACTTAGAACCTCAACTTGCGAGGCAGGAGTTATGGCACTGAGCTATATCCTTGGCCCAGTGCTTAATATTTTCTAAACTCCATAAACAATATTTTAGCACTACATATTAAAATTCCCTTTATAATTTCTATATACATTTATTAAACACTGAAACCTTAAAGTTGCCTCTATAACCTCTCTAAATCTTTTATAGAGTGGGGGAGAAAGAGATTATATAGTTCTATTAAATTTATATGAATGATAACCTGTGTTTCTTTCTTGGTTCTGCAAGCTTTACTTGAGAATGTGTTCATACACATGTATAGTTTACACCTGGGAAAATTTTTGTGATAGAAATATTTTGAAAGAAAAAGTTTATTTTACTTTAGGTTAATAGATTATATCACTAAAATATTGCAAAAATTATTGATTCAGTGTGTTCTTTTGACTTCTGAAAGACTTGTTTTAAGTGGCTCTGTTATGGTTAACTCTGTTATCTTATACATATTTCAAACAAATGTCATTAAGTACATAATGATTCATATTAGATCCTTATACATTTACTATTTTACAAATAACTCCTGCCTATTCATGCTTGATGCTTTTGAGTTGGCATTCTGTTTTTTTCTTATGATAAACATTATTAGATTCCTTTTCACATTTTAATTATAGGGTAAATCTCTTCATTCTTCTGTTGGAAATTTATTCTGACAATTTCACTTTATGTATGCCTTTGGATTATAGGATATTGGAAGACAAAATTCGTGTTGATATAACATTCTCTGCATTTTAAATGGGCATTTTAATCCAGTTTTATATCTGGAATAAGCAATTTTTCTGGTTGTATTCCTAATCAGAATTTTAGTTAATAGATTTGTAATGTAAATAGACTATTTCAAATTATTGCACTCACCTATTTTAATTTTATGTATTTTCACTTTTCTACTTGTTGGATCATTCATTTTATGTTTTCTTTTTACTTAGGCATAATTCCATTGAATATATTTATAGTTTTGAAAACTAATAATTACTCTTAGTATGCTAATAATGGTGTATACTTTTCTATCATCACTGAGAGTCAATCTCCGACTGAACAACTGTAAGAAAAACAACCAAAGAGAGTTCCAGTATGGCTGTCTAGAAGGAGTGGTACATGTAGGAAGCTCAGAAGACATGGAATGGAAAGCACAGACTCTCAGAAATGGAGGTGGAGGTGCATGTGACAAAGAACCAAATATGGGAAAATAACCTGAAGAACAAGTCAGACAACTAAAACCAAGTATCAGAGGATTTTAGATTGGAAAAATTTGCTGTACATTGATTCCAGTATTCCAACTCGGGAATATTCCATTCAGAGAGAGCATCTAATGCTCCCAAAGAAGCAGTCAAGAAATTCAGTGAAAGCTGGTTAGCAGTGATTTGTACCTAGTTTAACAAACACTCCACTATTCATTGCTTACTGGTTCCAGTTCCTTCCTCATTGGGGAACTCAGTGAGTGGGATATTGACAGATCTGAGTAGTAGAGAAACTGAAATTCAGAAAATCATTTGGAGGGCAGTGACTTAGGAATGACAGACCATTATAAGAATAAAAAATGATAACAACATAAAAGCACAGTTCTGACTAGGGACCCATAACCAGATACTAAGAAGACCATGGGTCTACAAGTTGCAGGGAGAAGCAGAAGTTGTGACCACTGTGATCCAGGGCATGAGAAAAAAAATACCCAAACAATGCTAAAGAAGGAACTCTCCAGCCACACCATCTATGATTCTGCAGACCACGTGACTGCTGGGAACTCTCTTATTGCCAGTCAAAAACCACTGAATACCCATGAGCCCTATATTCTGCTGACTTTGTAGACTGGATAGTGACTCTGGACTGCAGATAGAGGCTAATGGGCAAGTTTCAAAAGAAGCATTGTGGCCAGTTGAAGTTGTAGGAAGATGGATGGATCTGGAAACCATAATACTAAATGATGTAAATCAGATAGAGGTTTATATCACATGGTTTTTATAACACAAGAGAACCTAAAACAAATACATTTTATAAAGCTACATAAAAGAGGAATAGCAGGAAATGGAGGTAGAGTCTGTGGGTATGTGAAAGGAATCTGAATAAGGAGAGAGAGGGTAAAGAAGAGAGAAAGACAAGTTAAGATTGATCAAGAGGTGATAAATCCATATATCAATTCCCTAGATGTGTGAAATTATTACATATTACAAACATAATTTAAACAGGAAGAAAAACAAGAAACACAAATTGGACTCAATTATACAAACCATTTACATATTATAGTAAGATCTTTATTAGTAGTATGCTTGTTGTTGACATCTTTAAAACAATAACTTTCGTAACATGAAAATATCTAACACTGAGATCATCTAGGTTTTACATCCACCATCATTTGTAAAGCATATGCTAGCAATGTCAAGCAAATTTTTAATCATTGCTGATTGTTAACTATTCTAACTTTTCCATACCTTCTTCTTATTTGGAATATTTGCCTCTTTTTGTTGAATTATAACTTGTAACATATTTTCCATTGATTTCTGTGAAGAGACAGGTCTTTAAAAGGAGGTGCAGCAAATGAAAGAAAATAAGAGAGTGATGGGATTTAAGGGCCACAGTCTCCAGTAGCCTTGATTATAGTTTTTTCTGGCTATTTATTAAAATCTTTTCTCTACAAAATGCAAAAGCAGGAAATGAAAGGGTTAAAGTAAGTGAGAACTTCATTTTTTTCTAGCCCAGGAACCATCTTTGGTTATGTCTGGCCTTTATGTTTGCTGTTCTTTCAGACATATGTTAGCAAAACGTCATGCTGTCCCCAACCTATCTGCTTCTTGCCCTTTCACCTATGCTTTTGTAAGACCTTCAGAACAAGCAATCATGTAGCCCAGCAGAGCTCAAAGTCTTTGGAGTAACAAGAGGTAAGGTAAATTTATGATATATCTTTCTCCATGATTTTCCACTAGCATTAACTAATTAAATTTTGAATCCATATTTGTCTAAGTACTTTAAAATTGTTACTCTTGTAGTTTCTATATTCATGTTATTAAAATAAAACCTCACACCAACCTGAATCTCACTGGATTCACAGTGCTTTTCCTTTCATTTTTGCTTATTTTTCTTTCTTGTTATTTATTTTAAATTTCACTATTTGCTCTCCAGTCTAGAAATTCACATTCAAGATAAAAATTTTTATAATCCCTATACTTACATTATTACCAACACTTCCTAAGTATTTAATGCTTGTAAGAAGTGTTGTTCATACCTAAATAATTTTAGATTTATATACATAAAAGTCTCTCTAATTAACATAAAGAATATTTTAGAATTATCTCAATAACTATTATTCTCAAATATTAATAAAAATTTATTATGTACTAATACACATAAATTACTTTTTATATGGAAATCTACTGTTTCACATCTTACAGGCCCTGTTCCAATAATAAGCTTCTCCTAAAAGATCACTAACTTTCAGCTACTACCTTTACTTTTTGCTAACTTTTTTTTCTAAATTATTTGGAGCTTTCTTTGAGAAGCTTCAGTTGCATTCAAATTTGATTGCAAGAAAATAATGACCTCAGGAAATGTTTGCTGGTATTTGGTTTCCTTGCATTTTTTTTTTTAATTTTGAAAATTCTTTTCAACTAACTTTCTATTTACATGAAACACTTCTCAATTTCTTTTTACAGATGCAGAATTTTACTCTAAAAATATTTTACCAATTAATCCTTTGGATGACTGATTTTGCTTTTCAGACACTGCTAAATGTTGCCCAGAGCAAACAAATGTTATTCCACATGACTTTTTAAAATAAGATTCATTAATCTTACCTCAAGAATTTTTATAGGCTCAACAATAAGTCTTTTTTCCTCTTAGTTTCAGCTAATCAGTCTTTGCTTAATATATTTTTATTTGTTTTTCTTCACTGATTAGTCTATTAAATGCATCAGGAATGTAACCGTAATATTGCACCATTGACTGATAATGGCACACCACATTATTTACCAATCTTCACTTACTTTAAAGATCACATTAATTTACTCATCTTAATAACACTCATAGATTCTAGCAAATAAATATTTGTGTCTTGGAGAAGTTTTGACACTTAGCACCACACCAGGACTTAATAGCTGGTGCATAATTCATAGAATTCTGAAACATCAAAATGTATACATAATGCATAATTCATAGAATCCTGAAACATCAAAATGTATACAGTAGGTTGTGAATAGGATTTTGGTTCAGAGTTTTTCAAATAGAAGTTCTTGATTAAGATCACAGCATTAGAACAAAGAACAGAAACAAATACATACCACTCTTCATGGCATGATAGAAGATGCCAGCTGAGGAAAAGTAAAAGTTTATCAGAAACTTTTAGGCAAGCAGACATTGGTAGCTTCCAGCAATAACTGTAAAGCCAGTAGTAGATTTTTTCTTATTTTCTTTCCCAAGATCTTTACACTCTACTTGCAGATATATACTTTCTTTTGCAAAATTCTCTCCTGGAAGTTTTTGAGAAAATTTTCCATTCTCAGAAAAGTTAAATAATCTCTTAAATTTATTCTCAACTAATAATTTACTGGCTAGTCCAAAAAAAACATTATATATCACTGACAACATAAGTAAGATTAAATAGGGAAGAAAATAAATAATGGATAGAACTTTAGGTAGATAAAGAAAGACAAAGCTGAATTTGGCTTATAAAATTGCAATACTGTATTCCTCAAAAAGGAACATTAAAATAGTTCTTTAGCTTGTGAAGGAACTAAATGGATAGTGAACCACAATTGTCATGTTTAAATCATAGGATTACTCTGGTGATTGTTCTAAATAACTGTATATTTATGAAAAAATATCAGTTTAGCCTCAATATATGGTATGAGTTTTTTTCTTTTGGAACTTGATTTTATTCCACTTCCATATCCATTTTAAGACCCTGAAAAGCAATTTGAGTCTTAACTTGCAGGGCTAAAAATGGAACATAATGTTCTTGTGGCAGTGTTTCACAAACTCTTTTTCTCTCTATCAAGAGATATCCTCAATTTCACTTATTAAATATTCCACAAAGCTACCAATTTTGACTAAGGATGAGTATAAAAAAGATCCCAGTATAGTGAGATTTGCTTTTCTACTTGAGACCTAAGAACCAACATGTCCAATAATACTCAAATTTACTGCCACAAATATAAATATGTGAAGCTTCTGGAGAGCAGTGAAAGGATAATAGATCACTAGAATTAGGGACAAATGTGTATCCTCTTCATAAAGTAATGGTTCTCCGTTTGAAAAATGACTCCTTGCTTTTACTCAGCTCTGTTAGAGGCTGAAGGCAATGATATTTAAAATTCTGTAAAAAAAATGTTGTAAGGAATTGCTGAAATTCTACAGTAAGAAAGTAAAAGCATGGTCTTCAAGGCTTTTGAAATAAATTTATATATACTGCTATAACTATTACTTTTTTGAGAAAGTACCCTGGGTCACTTCTATCTAAACTTGGATGTCATTACATGTTTGTGAATAAGAAATCAAATCATCATGCAAACTAAGACACACATCATATATAGGCACTTATCTTTTCCACATGTTCACTGAAGACAAAAAAGACTTCTAGGTGTTTATATATTATTTCCAAATGAAAATAAACAGATTTAGATATACATCCTAACCCAGAAGTGACTTGGAAGTAAAGAAGATAACCCTTTCTAGTAGATAACAAGCAATGCATTTAGCTTTTCATATACTAAGGAGTTAAACATTGTTATAAGTAAAGACCACAATTGATTCATGACCATTTGTTCACAGTCTTGAAGGATGATCAATATAGAAAATAAAGACATGATTAGAGGAGGTCTAAAGAAGAAACATTTAAATGAAATTTGAACTTTCTAGTGATTATGAAGACATTCATGTTCCATATGTATACTCACCAAAGATTTTCCTGTGCAGAGGAATCTGATGATATACATTGTGCATAAAACCCAGTCTCTTCTTTTGCAACCTATATATACAGAATAGACCAATTAAAAAAAAGCTGATGACAATGATATAACAGAAAACTTGTTCTCACCAGGTTGACCATGTTATGGCTATATAAAATATTTAATCAACAACAAAGATAAATTGTGTTATCTATGTGGAATAATTTCCTGGTGTTAGATTGATTACACTGAACTAATTATGTCATGCAAGATATCATTTACTTTTGTTACAAGAACAAAAATACATCGTGAATGTGGACCTGCCCTTCTAAACATAACACTTGTAGGCATAGCATTCAGGACACTACCAACTGCTTCATTCACCATCGTAGTGTTCTGTACACAGTTTCTTTTTTTAAAGAAACATTTTACACTTTAAGTAGTACAACTTATGTCTGAAGGATTCAAGTCTCATCACTTGTCCCACTTGTCACAATCAACTTGCTTCGTGAAACAAGTACATGTCTTCTGAATATATAACCAAAAGCAGAATTGGAAAGCAACATACTGAAAGGATGGAATTATATTCTGTGAATTATATTATCATTATTACTATTTTTTATATGAGCAACCAGTGACAACAGCAAAATACATTAATCTGGGAATGTAAAAGTGATAGCATTTTCTCTCCTGATTGCAATAATATCTATCTCTGTGACTGTATCAGTCAGGGTATACTAGAGAAACAGATACAACACAAGATCTACAACTGTATAAGAACTTACAAGATTGGCTTACAATGGTCAGCCACAAAAACAGATGAGGGAGCATGCAGCAGGTATCTGCACGGTAAAGATTGAAGGGCTGGAGCTTACTGCAGTGTTCCGTGCAAGTCTGTATCAGGAGGACAATGGGTCTGCGATGGAACACTGAAGAATCTATGATGGAAGAGTGAAGAGTCTACAACGAAGGCTGAAGAGTCTATGATGAAGGATGGAGTCCCAGGCACAAGCCACACAGTCTGTGCCAGAAGTCAGGAGACAATGTCCAAGCTGAAGGTGAAGACGAGCTCTTGAGGAGAAGCAGCAATCATTACCTTCTCACTCGCTTTTTATTGTATGCAGGTTGCTCCCCTGAGGTGAGTGCAGCACTGGTGCCCTCCTCTTGCACAGGCTGAGGATGCTCCAAACTAGGGACCCTGGGTCCCTGCTGAGTCACTTAAAGTCCCAACCTTCTCAAATTGACACAATGAGCAATATCCTAGAATGGTAACTGCTTGTTCTCTACACCCCAGGATATAGAGCTGCTCAATCACTTAGTTAAGCTTCTAGACTTCTCAAGTAGACACAATGTTTAAACCATAACAGTGGCCATTAATCATGAATGAATTTAAATGGATTAGAGAACAACCATCATATTAATAAAACACAATTCTTGCTGTGTTTCAGGCTTGTTTCAACGGAGGAGAGCATGGGGATCCACAATCCGAGAGAGAAGCCCACTCCGATTATGAATAACATCCAAAGGGCTGCTGCCCAGATGGAATGAGAGGAGGAAGAAGGAAGTTGGCCAGTTTTTGAAAAGCTCCTTCCTGCTGTTGCTATTGCTGTTGCTATTGCCATTGCCTGTGGACTCAGATACTAGCTTCTTCAGCCTTTACATGAGTCCTTACATAAGCAACTCCCCAGAGAACTAGGGTTCAGTTACAGACTGGTGAGTATCTTTTAACTTTCTTGTTCTGTGGCTTTCTCTGGCCTCAAGGACTGAGGTTCTACTGAATCTTGGCTCTCCAAAATGTTGATAATTTGTCTACCTCTAATCCTGTAAGATTAAGAAATAACTTCAAAAATATACACATATACAGATAAATTCTGTATCATCGTGGGACTCTAACCAACACATTTTCACTCTATATTTCTCTATTAATCCCCACAGGCTTCAATTATTGCTAGTGTGGCCGTTCTGGTTCCCAAATGTTTCAGAGAGAATGCAATATTGTTCCATCAAGTTGAAAGTTGTATCTTGCCATCAGTTTTCTTGTTTATATTTTTATGCTATTATCCAGCAGTCAGTGAAGAGAATTTCTGTTTGCTGAGTGATTAAGATTACCAGTGAAATAGTGGTGCTGTTATTCAACAGGGGGTCTCAGAGTATTATTTCTTGAATCTCAGCTTGGTGCCTATTTTAATCCTTTAATGTCAAATAGTAAAAATTAGTACAAAATTACAGCACAAAAACAGAGGGAAAACCGTTAAACATTTTGTCTCTTCATGAATGAGTTTTTTTCAGCAGGTAAAGACTTAGACCTGCTGAGTTCTTATCCCAGAACAAAGAAAACAAATGTGGTTAATGAAAGACAAACTGTATATTCATAGCCAGGTACAAGAATGAGAAAACTGATGCTTATGCACATTTGACACTGGCAGTTATACATGTACTTATGTACATCTACATATATATTTATAACTATGTTTATTGTTTTTTCATTAAGTATTTCATACAATGGTTAGTGATTTTCATACTTTAATCTGTAGGTATAAAATATTCAGACAAGACTGTGAATGAGAGAATAGCATAGAGATGTAGGCAGGGACCTGACCGTCACCCAGATTTGGATCTATGTAGCTAGTGTGAGCACTACATAAATTTAGGGGTCTGCACAAGAGTAATTTTGTTGTGTAAAGGAAAACTACTTCTTGGGAAGAAAAATAATAACTTGTTTTTGTTGTTAAAATATGTGTGACTGTTGGGATAGATTAACTCTTGGCTCTCATCTTCAAATTCACTGTATGTATTCTAGCTAATCTGGTGATAGGCTGTGCAAACTATATTTCTATCTCATTAGCTTGTTCCTTATAGACTTGAGCAATAGGAGAATTTTAGAGAGAGAAAACTTTTTTTTCTTATTTTTGCTCATTCATTTGCAATAATAGTTACTTCAAGTGAAGCAAATTGATTTTGCTATCTAGTTTTCTTACAACTATCAAAATGAACCTTGATATCTCTCCTCTGAGACACAATAGCTGTTTCTGCTTCTTCTGCTTTCTACTCTAAAGTCTGAGTCCCAGCTTCATTGGATGACTTTTTAGCTTTAATAATCCCCTTGAGTTCTATTTGTTTTCTCAGGTATTAGATGTTAGCTCTTCTTTACAATAATTAACTCTAAAACATCATTTCTTTTTTATCCTAGGTAGATGTTCACTGCTAAAATGTATCATTGATTGTTTTCATATCAATTTCTGTCTGCTAAAATAATTATCATGATTTCTGTTTATTGTCTGGACTCCAACTAACATTAAAATTATACTAAATACTTAAAGAATAATCAGTGATACAAATTTCTTAGTCACAGGGACACAACAAGGAAAAAAGATAAGATACATAAACATGTAATTGCAATAACACGTTATGCAGAAGATAAATTCATATGACACCAGAGGTAATTTTAAAAAGACTACGGTCTGTGGACTTTTTCAATATAGCATATTTCTCTCTGACTACAACTTTCAATTAACCAGTTTAATTGATATTTATCTAATATCTACTATGTATCTGGAAGAAACGTGGGGATAAAGTTTTAGTTAAAACTTTTAAAGTATAAAGAAGAAAAATATGTTATTGCCGTCATGTAGTTTAATGTCTATAGCAGTTGACGTATTAAACAAATAGTAGGAGAAATCTCTAATTATAAAGTTTGATACAATAAATGTTCTAAAGGAAAATGCCTAGAATCAGGAGAAAAATTCAGAAAAAAATGCCATTTTGTGAATTAGAGCACTTTCTCTGATGAAGTGACTTGCACCTGAAATTTTAATGTTCAAAAAGCTAAGTATTGTAACAAACTATAAGCGAAACAAAATTATCTCAAGTTTGAACAGCAGTTTTAAAGGGATCACAGGCAATTCTATGAGTAAGAGCAAGCAATCAGTACTCTACATCTTCACTTTTTTACTCTGCAGCTATTTATTTAATTTTTTCTCTACAGTTTTATTGAAAGCAATGTTAAGGAGCCACATAATTAATATATTATATTTAGTGAATTTGGAAATATGTATACAGTGGTGTTACCTCACCACAATCAAGGCAATATATTTACCTATCAGCAAAAATTTCCTTGTATTCTATTGTTTTTGTTGGTGGTTTCTGCTTTGTTTTTATTCAATAAAAAGCATAGAAAATAGATCTACTCTTAAAAATGTAAGTGTGCAATGACTTTTTGCTAACTGTAGCCCAAAAATTGTAAAATAAGTTTCCAAAGCCTATCTGTAGAACTCTATTTTTAATTTTTTGAGAAAAAAATCTGCATATCTCTTTTAGCCTGTGTCTTGGAATCAACCATTCTATTTTCTTCTTTCATGTATTCTTTCATATGTTTATTTTTGATAACTTGCATAAAGGAAATCATTGAGTATTTATCTTTCCTTGACTCATATTTCACCTCGAGTCAGGTCCAGATTTATCTAAAATTTGACAAAAGATGAAATTTTCTACTCTTTTTCAGATTAACATTTTATTGTATGTTTATATTGCATTTTTCTTTATTCTTTCTTTGGTTGGTACATATTTATAAAACTTAGCTATTGTGCACTACACTGTGATGAACTTGGTTATACAGATGTCAAGATTCTTTTATTTTTTAATTTTTATTTAAAAAAAATTTTTTTTGGTTCTGGGGTTTAACTCACATCTTGTATTTACCAGGCAAGAGCTTGAGCCACTGAGCTAAATCCCTGGGCTGGTGTCAAGATTCTTACCACAATTTTTAGTATAGATAAGAAACTCTATAATTTAATTTGAAGCAAGAAATAATTGCATGTGGTCAAAAATCATATAAAAATAGAGGCATCACACTTTTTATTTTAATATAAATTACAAAGCTATGGTAAACAAAACACTACAATACTATTCAAAGAAATGGAAAAGAGTATGGAATCCAGAGATAAATCCTTCAGAAAGAGAGAGAGAGACAGAGAGAGAGAGAGAGAGAGAGACAGAGAGAGAAAGAGAGGCATCAAACTTCCTTGTCTAAAATAAATCTACTGGGAGAGTGGCTAAAAACATCCTCACTTATCTCAAAATACAAAAAAGTTATTGATCATACACAAAAAAAAATGGAATATTTTTCAGTTTCAAGAAAAGAAATGCTTCCACTTGTGACAATATGTATCAAACTAGAGGTCATTATGCTAAGTGAAGCAGACCAGGCAGAGATCATCAATATCTATATAATATTATTTATATGAGAAAAAGTTTTAAAAAGAATTAAAATGAAAAAATTAATAGACAATGATTTGAGTCACTGGAGGTTGGGAGAAATGGAGAAATGTTAATCAAAAGGTGCAAACTATCACTAAAATAATAATGTTCTAGGGATCTAATATAAAGCATGGTGATTATATTTCACAAATGGATATTTGCTTAAAATTTGCACATTTATGCATTTTTAGAAGATGAAAACATAGTAGTTGAGGTCATGAGTAACTGACTTGCTTATTGTCATAATTTTGTAATGCATGCATACATGAAATCATTACTTTGTAACTTTGAAATAATTTCATTTATCATTTATACTTCAATAAAATTGGGTGAATACAAGAACATAAACTAAAAAGAGTGGTGAGTAAAATTGTGTACGAAAAAAATTATTATTCTAACTAATGGTAATTTCAATACTTACTATAAATATAAAAGGAATACTGTTAAAAACAGATTACCTTTGTGAAAATGACAAATATTTATGAGCCAAAATCAAGAAGTTTTACTTTGTTTATATTTTAAGAGATTTATAGTTTACATTTATGTTTGTATTCAATTTTGAATTGATTTTTTTAGTGTAATAATATTTCCTACCATGATGAATATACTCTACAATACCCTATGGCCTGAGAATGTGTAGCAGATATAAAATTAGGAACTGCATTGTGAATTGATGATGTGATAATACAATTTTACAACAATAATCTTTGATGTAATTGAATTTTGATAATGTATGTGGTATGTTTCATTATCTGGTGGAAATTATTACTTATGAACACCTAAAATCAAAATATTATGGTAAGTACTTTTAAAAAAATAACTGGAGCAAGTCAGAAAGAAGCATTTATGCTGCTTAACAATTACCATCAGTATTAAATGATTATCTCAAATAAATTCAGTAGACTCATTACAATTTCTAACCTGTAAAATATGATATTAGTAGTTGTGCAGCCATAACATATGAACAGTGTTAAAATTATCATATTAGAACTAATTAGCTTTCCTTTTATGTCTGAAGAACAGGCAAGCATTGTTAAAGTGAAAAAATCAACAAAAGCACATGGCACATAAATAAATAAAGGAAAACAGAAGCAAAAGAGGCAAGAAAGCACCTTTATTTGAAATAAGAGGACAATGAAAAGACTATTAGTGTAATTTGTTCTTAAAATGTTTTCATCTAAGTTCAACAAAGAGAATCAACTTAAAACTGAAATGATCCCTAATCTTGCTTTTATTTTGTTCTTTTTTCACCAATTCTTAATCTTTTATCTAACATTACATAACAGTACTATGTATTATGTAATACTTAATAAAAGTATACTTAGGAGTAGACACTTTTAATATGAAGTATTTGAAAGGTAATTTCCTTTTTAAAATATTTGTATGTGTATAATGTGTATATGTGTACATATGTATATGTGTATAATGTGTATATGTGTATAAAAGTATACTTAAGAAGAGTAGACACTTTTAATATGGAGTATTTGAAAGATAATTTCTTTTTTAAAATATTTGTATGTGTATAATATTTATTCCTGATTACAATTTACCAGGTATATATAAATAATAAGAAAATAGACCTCGTTTATGATGATGGAACTTACAATATAATGTAAAAATATACAGAGAAATAAATAAATATAGGAATAAGTATATAACTGCAATACCATACACTGATACTGTGAAAGAATGTTTAGCATAAGGGCATATATAGACAGGTTATTCACAAAAGGTTTTTAGTAGAGAAGAAATTGAAAGCTTAGAATATACCACAAATCAATGATGTGATGTGTAAAAGCAAAAGTATTTCAAGAAGATAAAATAGTATGCAAATGACTCGACACATAAAGAAGACTGCCAGATAGAAAACTTAACTGGAGCTTAGTGTGACAAAATTTTAGTACACAGTAAAGCTCAAGGAAAAGAAATACATAAAATAGGTAATTTTAATTATGTAAGTTATTTTGTCTGTAGTAGATAGTTTTTATTTGCGAGAATTTTTTTAGACCTTGGGGCACTGGTAAAACAGGCAGTTGCCAGCATGTTGCTCTGGTAAGTGGCTGTGGCCTGGCAAGCCATGGCCGCCCCAGTGCGAGAACCATATCAGTGTTTCCTGAGATCTGCGACATGCCATGTTGGACCTTGAGGCGCTGGGACAATGGGCAGCCAGTTCACCCCTCTGGTGGGTGGCTGTGAGCCTACCGGGGCACGGGCTAAGAATCAACCATCCATCCATCCATCACCCCCCACCCATCCCGCCACTAGCAAGTGAGAGCCGGAGATCTGAGCATGTCTTGCGTGTTTGACTATATGCAATATAGCAAATAAGGGGGATTTTCTTCTGCTATCTCTTTGAGGGCAAATATTTTTATCTCTGTTTTGCTCTATTTTGATCAATGGTATTGCTCTATTCAATATTCTGTTCTTGTAATTTCGGTATTTGCTTCGATATTGCTCTGCCTGATTGAAGGAACAACTATTGTGAAGAAAACCAGATTTACTATTGTGCCCATTTACTATTATGGCTATTCTTTACAGTGGCCTGCTGTGAGGTTCTGTGCCAATTTCACTGCACTGCCTCAGTTGGCTATATCCTGTCTTGCTCTGCTATATTTTACTACCTTCAAACTAAAATAAATAAATAAAATAAAAAATAATAATAAATCAGAAAATTTTTTTTAAAAAGTAAATAACAACTAAACAGATCAGCAAGGTACTGAGCAACCTGAAACATGATATGGACTTACAAAGCAGGTGCTCTAAAGGTTATAACTGCATGTATATTTAAGGGTGTAGGAATGATAATTATGTTGCTAAGTTTTTGTTGGATCAGAGAATGGAGCTGTTTGTGGCCTCACTGTTTGAATATCCACTTTGTATGCTTTGATTCTGTAACTTGAACAACTACATCCAGGAAGACAATATGTAATGTATCAACTAGTGATTTCTTACTGTTCATTTTTTTTGAAATTCTGTATTGTTTCTACCCTTTTTTTTCTGCTTTGCTTTATTTTTCCCCCTCTTTAAATAAAATTTAACAAAAAAAGAATGTTTTTATGTACTGTAAGATTTTAAAGAGTCATGTACATAGATGTAATATAGTTTAATTTTTTCCCATGTTTTCTTTTACTGTATAAAAACAACCTTTGGAGAATTAATATTGGAAGATGAAGACTCAAGGTAAGACAATAGTCCATAATCACAGGCTAACAAAAGAATTTACATGTTGACAAAGAAAGAAACTGAAGAAATACTCACAAACTCCTATGATGGAGTCAGAAATGGAAGCTGAGGGAGAACACAAATAAAAGCAAGGATTGTAACCTAAGCAATGAGAACTCAACTTAAAAATACTGAAAAAAATGTTTAGGAAAAGATAACGTATATTTCAAATATACTAGGTTTGCCTTTTCTCAGATAAAGCTATCATTACTTAGACACTTAGAGGATCATTTTAGCATACTTTATGTAATTTAAAGATGTCTCAGTGGCACAAACATGAGAAAACTAAAGGACAAAAGGATAGAAGAGAGAAGGCAGGAATAAACTGACTAGAGGAGACAAGGAAATCTCAAAAATCTAGGAAAAAAATCAAAGTTGTATGGAACAACTGATTGTCAAGGTAAAAAAAATGTATGTTGAAGAAAATGATTGGCCTTTTTTTTTCATTGTGTAAATTAAAAAATATTTATTATTTCATTTTGGCAGGACATAATGATCACATTCTTTGTTGGGAGTTAGTAAATGTTTATAACACACTTAATTCTTTTTTACTCCCATTGTCTTTTCCAATCCCTCCCTCCCTCCATCTGTATATATTATTTGTACTAATAAACTAAAGTTTTTATACATATATAGTGTATAGCTACATACACTGTATATATGTATACATATACCGTATAACTACATACTATATACATATGTATAACTACATATATGTATACATGTATATACATATATATACAGTGTATAACTACATGTGTATAACTACATATACATATATGTACATATATATCTTCTCATCCTTATATTGTACACAGACCACCTCTACCCAGGGTGGAAGAAACACTCAACAAAGTCTCCTTGCCCTCTCCCTGTACAGGATGATGATGTTTACAAAGTAAGAACTTTGGCTCTCTGTGGAGTCTCTTAGTTAAACTTCTAAACTTCTCAAGTTGACACAGTATACAAACCAAAACCCATGCATACTTTATGCTATATATATGTGTATACACATCTTGGTTTAATATATATATATATATATATATATATATATATATATACACACACACACACACACATACATACACACAGGCATATATATTGTTATGGATTAAAAACTGGTGGTCAACTTAATGCCAGCTGAATTAATTCAGCAGGGTGCTGAGTGTAGATGTTCCACCTGAGGAAAGTTGCCAGCATAAATAGAGACATGGAGAAGGAGAAGCTATCATGTTAGTGCCATACATCACGTTAGAGTATTGGGGCATTTTGAGTTCTCATATGAGTTGCTGTTTGAGCCGTTGGTTCTCCTAGAGGAGCTCTGGTTTTCATATCGAGTATTGCTTCCTGGATCCAGAGAGGAAGACATGTGCCACTTGTTCTCTAGGATGAACTCACCATGCTGGCTTCCTGGCATGTACTCAATTGTGCTTGTCGGAGGAGGAGCTCGGGGCCTCCGTGTCTCTGAGGATGGCTGTGGTGCTTGTTGTAAGCTCAAAACTCTAAAATTGTATGTGCATTCACTATACCATATTGATGTGTTTATGTAAATGAGCTGTGATGTCCTGTATTTGTATTAAGTTTCCTATGATTGCTATATAACTTATAATTCAGTGATGACTACTATAAACACTGCCTTACACTGCCTTAATTCCTGTGATTACTACCTCTTCTTGTATGAGCCCTCCTCTTGCAACGTATCGTATTAACACTTTGCAATGTATCATATTACTACCTCTTCTTATATGAGACATGCTAATTCTGAGACCCTAAACACCTCTCTCCACAGTCACTGTTATATACCCCTGTAGTCAGTTGCTCAGGGCACACTCCCTCCTGACCAGTCTATGGAACGGTGCTGCGACTGAGCTCAGCTAATAAAATTTTAAAAATTTTTCTTTTTTGATTTTGGAATCTGTTTTTGACTACACAGTGCTTTTCAAGACAACTCTGGTCTTTGTTGTGAGTGTGACTTCTCAGCTCCAACATAGAACCCTCATGCCTCAACATAGAACCTACCAGCACAGTTCCTTCACCCTGCTGGCATAGACCTCCTACTTCCACCACTGACTTTTGGGCCTTCTTAGCATGGATCCATAAAAGAGACTGGCATGAGTCCTTCTTGTGGGCTCTGGACCTTTACTTGGACTCGTGGGAGGCATTGTCATGAGCTCTGGGTCTTCATCTGGACTCATGTGGGACATTGCTGTGGGATTCAGGCCCTTGGCTAAATATTCTATGTCTTTAGCACTGTGGATAGATTTCCTGCATTTTCTTATGTTAACTCTGGGTGATCATCATAAAAATAATATTATAAAATCCGTGTCCTGATTTTAATTGTTCTCTGCACAACCCCTGACTGACTACAACTCCTGACTACAATATATATATATATAGTCACATAAAAAGTTCTGTAATATAACTGGATTAAGATTGCATTGGACTTGATAATGTGCTAATGACTAGAGTCCATACAGAGTTTCTATGATAGTACGAAGTACAAATTAGAGTGCTAAAACTTGAAGAATAAATAGGACGTATTTATGTCTGTAGACATCTTTTGAAGAACTTGCACAGTTAACTTTAGAATGGAATTTAGTTTTTCTATGAAAGATAATTAAGATTCATTGAATTAAGTATTAAATATGTTAAAGGATAAAATTATTAGGTAAGTAGGGTATCAAACTGAAATGATAGTTGATGAAATACAATCTTTCAGGGTATGAGAGGAGATGAAAACCAACTTTGGTTTTATGTTGGGAACTGGCTTTGAGTTAGAGGAAAGGCAGTTCACAGTTTATAACAGAACATTAGATAACATGATGTCTACATCGGAATATTTGTGGATTTGACAGTCACATTTTAAGAGTGCTCCTGATAATTTTAATTTTTTAAAACATAATAGAAGCAAAGGAAAATCTGCTGAACATTATCAAAATGAGGATTGGTAATTTTCACAGAACAAAAGGTTGAAGTTCTCATATTGAGGGATAATAAAGTAAGCATTTAGAACAAAATAACCATTATAAAAAATTTTCTCATGATTGTTGAGCATGGTTGAGTGGACATTTGAAGTTTGAATGAGTAAAACATAGGCAGTTTGTTCCATTGAGTGATATTCATCAGAAATATTATTTCCAGGTAAAGAACAGTTTGAATTAAGCTACGTGTATAGTGTTTCCAGGTGAAAATATTGAAGATAGTTACTTACACATTTTAGTTTATTTATTTATTTTATTTAGTTTTATTTTATTTAGTTAATTTATTTAGTTTTTATTTTATGAAAAGTGAAATTAAAAATTTCCAACAAAATAATAAAAGAATAACAATAGTTAATTTTAATTTCTTTTGTAGGGGTTACTGGGGATAGAACTCACAACCTCATGCTTCCTGGGCAGGTACTTGTGCTGCTGAGCTAAATCCCTGGCCTACCGATAGTTAATTTTAACAAAGCGATTATAATTATGAATAATAACAATAAATCCTAAGCTAGACAGTCAAAACAAGGAAGCATAGGACACAAGAAAAAGTTAAAAAGAGAGTGATTGACCATGATATGGTGAAATAATTGTTGCGAACAGGTATTGCAGCAGAGGACCTGCAGGGCAGTAAACTGTGATAAGAAAGAAGTGGTAGAGAGTCCAGAGATAACAGTGTTATAGTGAAAATAAGTTCCTGAAAAATGGCCATGAAAATAGATGGCTTTGGGGAAGTAAAGGAAAGGTGATTGGAAATTGGAAAGTCAGCAACATTATGTATCAGAAGATTTAGATGGATCACCTACATGGATGTTCAATGGATAATGATGATAGGCATTGAGATGGAGTAGAGCATAAACTAGAAGCTGAATTTTCAATAAATGAGAGAAGTATATAAAGGGTCAGCAGTGAAAATAGATAAATGCAAGCTTTATTAGTTCAATAAGATAGTAAAATGGAAAACTTAAAAACAGTTGTAGTTTGAAAGAAGGAGGTATATTTTAATGTTATATATCCAACTATAAAGAATGGAAAAAAACATCAATCACAGATCCTTAAATCCTAACTAAAATAGTAGATGTAATTATAATGGTAGGAATAAGTACCATGTCATTCTATCTATGTGCAAATGCAGAGCTATATGTTACTTAAAACATTAAAACAGTGAAAGTCAAATGTAATTATTCATACTTTGTGTACAAAAACACTGAGTGAAGATTGGTGATGTTAATCTTTAAAAAATTATTAAATAGATTCAGCTCAAGGATTTGAATATGAATTAATTTGTCCTCTACAACATAATTTTATCTCATACAAAGTCATGTGAACTTATAAAAGAGAAAATTATTTAATTATATTTTAGTTATAGACTGAACCAAGCTTTATTTCAACTAAGATTCAGATTCTAAGACTACAGTGTTAACAGTTTGGCAGTATCCTTGAGTCTTCTTACATGAGTTTATTTGTATACAGAATATAAGTAATAGAAATGATAAAAGTTTTCAGAATTTCAAAAATTGGGAGTTTCCAAGAAGAAGAAAATGTTATTAAAGAGTACGTTCTTAGAACTCATTCTAAACATTTCAGGGAAAGGGACAGTCACACCATTTCAAAGTTAAGTGCAGCATGATTGTGGTGAAGAAGAGACAGCAGGCAACTGGTGCCATTTGTTTGAACTTGAAGATTATACAACCCTGAAAGCAGTGGGGAAGAACAGTTTGAGCAGGGTGACTTTCTGACAAGGACCTCAGCAGGATTGGTTTTGGAGGAAGCAGGCATGGTATATCACAGTGTGTTGGTCTCACCATGACTGACATTTTGTACTGAAAATTTCTTTGTTGTAGGGGGTTGTCTTGTGTTTTGTAGGATGTTCAATAGTTATTTCCAAAATACACTATATGATACTGGGTACATCCTTCTCATCTTCTGCTATAACAATCATGATGTCTCTAAATTCTGCCTGAGTAGAAAAAAAATCACCCTCAGATGAGAATTCTTGATATACACAATCATCAAATAAATGTCAGTGAGTTCATATACATACAAAGACTAAACTGAAAAACTAGAAATATTTGATGATAAGGCATTATAGTCCTATGATAATGTAGGTGGAAGAACAGAATCAATATATAATATATATATTATACATATAATTTACATATATTTGGTACTATATATATATATATATATATATATATATATTATTTAATGATAAGTTGGACACTCACAGAGGCACAAGATCATTTACTATCCTTCCAAAAGTCAAGCTTATGCTTCCTAAATTAGATCTAGAACTGGGCTATTTTAGGACGTCAGACTGGGAAATAATACACAGTTCTTGTAAAATCAGGTTTAGTCCATTTTCAGCTAAATCTTATTCAGTGCAATAAAGACCACCAACACTGAAGAGTCAATAAAAATAAGTGGCTGAAAACTCCTTTGCAGGTAGATATCACTATTAAATTTTAAAAGTTTTTATACAATAAAATTACAGATAATCATAATTGATCAAATTTTCCTCTGGAACTTTTCATGCAAAAGATAATAATCAATGAAATTGTGTGTGTGTATGTGTGTTTGTGTGTGTGTGTGTGTGTGTTTAAACTTAGCACATGTATTTTGTTTTCAGTCTGGTTAGGTGTGAGTTGAGTTGGTTTTTCCTCTGACTGTAGATACATGTTTTAAGTGAAAAGCAATGTTTTCTTTGTTAGAGAAGACTGTTTAAAATCATGTTTTCTTAAACCAACTATAGGTACAGCAGTATATATTTTTTTAATATTCACTTTCTGTATTCTAGTGAGGCAAAAGAAGATTGTTTTATGTTTAATTTCATGCAAAAACTCATGCATGTGTTCCTCATTCAAATTGAACACTTTCTTGTTTTGAATTACTACTGTTTTAAACCACTTTGATACAAAACTTTGGTCCTGGGAATATAATTTGCAGAGTATTTATAGCATTGCATAAGTGGAGTTCCTTTAAAATGCTGATTTTTTTCATTTGACAAGGTAGTGTTTATGAATGTATTATAAATTAAGAACTCTTATGGACATTTATATCATGATGTTGATATTTTGTAATGAAAATAGAGGAGAAAATCAGTTCTATGAAATATTTTGTCTAAAATTTTGATATGAGGAAAACAAGAGAGCTTAATGACATTTATTTTTTATTAAATATAAAACTTTTCATATTACAACTAAAAATTTTTATTAAATATATGTCCAGTCTTAAAGAAATATTTTAAGTGATAACAAAGACCTGAAAAAACCAATCAACAATAGGTACAAAATGTATCACATGCAAAAAAATACAAGAAGGAGGTATCCAATCTTTAAAATGATTTGAGTATTAAGGAGGAACAGAGGCTAAACGGTGACAAATAGTCTCACAGCTAAAATATAGTCTATAACAGGTGTATTCCCCAGATAACAACACTCAGTAAATCACTCTTAAAACTCTGGAAGTAATTTAAAACTTGATTCACAGAACACATGCCACTAACCAGACTTGGGTGGAAGAAAACACAAATTATAGTTTGGACAATAATGATCTACTCTAGGTTAAGTATGGATTTTTTGTTTACTTTATCTAAACAGGCTCAAACATAAGTATATATTTTGATTCATCTTAGTTGTCACTGAAAAGTAAAAGGAAAGTTGAAAT
This sequence comes from Hydrochoerus hydrochaeris, assembly GCA_004027455.1. Taxonomy (NCBI): domain Eukaryota; kingdom Metazoa; phylum Chordata; class Mammalia; order Rodentia; family Hydrochaeridae; genus Hydrochoerus; species Hydrochoerus hydrochaeris. The sequence goes on from PVLA01001879.1 coordinate 53,078, forward strand.
GGCATTTTTAGGAGAATAACATAATTGAAGACATTGCCCACATCGTTGTATATAGCAGTAGAGTCTTGGCAAACATCAAGAAACTGAAATGGTAGAGTTTGAAAACTCTAGCTGAGTTACATACCTACTGGAGGCCTTTCAGCTTGCATTAGAAGTAGGGAAAGAACCATCAAAGTAATGGGAGCAGAAAAATAGAGCAGGAGGCAAAAAGAAAATTACTACTTTGTCAATATATCTTCCCATTATAACTGTAAAAATTAGTATAAACCATGTCATGATGAAAGTTACTGCACTTTTTAAACATGTACTTCAAGGTTACCAGATACTTCTATGAAAACTAGTAAATCTGTTGCTTATTTAAAGACAAACAAACACAGAGAGACACATAATTGCTGTGTATTGCTATAAAACTATTTTAGAGCTTTTAATAAAATACATGTATATTAAATTATATAAAACTGGATCTAAATAAGTTTGAACACCAGAAATGCTTTAATCCTTTTATTGTAAAAGACATTTGTTTCAACAGTATACTTTTGCATTACTTTTTTTGCAAATTTTTTGAGTTTCTATGAAATTATTAAGTACTTAGATCAGATTTTGGAAGAAATTATGTGATTTCCAAAATAAAATTTAGAGAAAGTTGTCTCCTTTTAAGTAAATAGGAAAATGACTGGCTCCCTCTTAATGGCTGCAGTCACATTTACACTATCACCTAGTCATAAACTAATTATAGATACATATTAAATAATTTCTAGGAACTTGGAAGATGAGCAGATTTTAATTTTACTGTATTTATTTATGTGACCTAATCTATTTGCTGATAGTCATTTATATTTATTATCTATGTAAATATGAAGAATTATAAACATGAAATTAATGCTATTTTATTCATTATAAAAATTGCTTTAACTTTTTCATATTATTTAGCTTGAAAATATTCACATGTCACAAATACAATGGATCAGTGTATTTGGGAATGAATTGGAGGACTAAATTAGATTATAAAAATCATACACCTACATCTGGATTAGACATATGTTATCTTGTTATAATGCAAATATCATAGTCATGATGTCATCAGTGAATTCACTCTTGAAATACGATTTCAGAATTGATGAATCTATCATGTTAATATGATTATTCCATATTTCAAAAGTGATTTTCTCTCACACTTGTGTCAGTATTCAAAATAATCTCACAATATTGCCTGAGTAAGTGATTCGTAAACTCTTGCTAAATTTCATTTTGTTTAAAAAAGAAAATTCAATCATCCCTTAAGTATACCTCATTACATTACCTAAGATTAAACTTTTGTTTCATCTTTTTCTACCAAAATACTGAAAATTTTTAAACACCTCATATTCTCTTTCTTATAATAATTACCCAGCCTTGGAATTTGAGGGTTATAGTCTACAAAAATTGAAGATTCCCTTTCTTACTTGAGGGCCACATAATTTACATTTTCCAATTTAACTTTCCACATTGTTTCCTACATTTTATTAAATTTGTTAAAATTTTCACTTCTATTATACCTTAGTTTTCCTGAATCAAATTTATAACTTCCAAACTGCTAGTATTTACTTACTATATTTTCTATTTTGTTTATTCCAAAAATGTCTCCATTTGAAAATTTCAGCTTTTCTCCTTATTACTTCCAGCGGCTCTAGTCAGAACTTGAAATTAGGAAGTAGTGTAGAAGATATTTCATCTTTAATTGCAGGTTTGTGTTTTCAGGTTAAATAGGTGGCTTATCTTGATTGTATAGCCCAAAATATGATTTAGTTTTAAAGCAAACTTCTGGTTATTAGAGCTAATGTACTCATGGATAATGAGGACAACACAATGAAAAATGACCAGAAAGTTCAGTGTTATGGCATCTTGTTTATTTTCTTGTAAATTAAAGTTGCTCCTACAACTTCAGCAAAACTGCAATTTACATTATAGAACTAACCCATAAGAGGAGAGATCAAAGAAATCATTTATTGACCTGTGGCTCTCAGAAGTATGTTTAAAAATGATGTTTTCTCCAAAGGTAGGGCATTATAAATTATGTACGGAGTGAAGAATGAGAAATCTCTTTATTATATCATAATACCTATTTTTCTAACTTCCCCAAAACTGACTTCCCTAGTTAGATGGTTCATGTAACAGCTGTAAAGCTTCCATGTTGTCTGCTTCACTAAACTGTAGAATTATTTGGTTAGTTTTTATGGTTCCCTCTCAGCACCTTCATGTCTTTATTTTTGTCCTCTTTTCACTCTTCCTATCGCTATATCTCAATGGGCCCCACAACAATTTTAGTGTCATTTTAGTGTTGTAGCAGCCTAAGGCTGTAACTGAAGATTCCAGCTGAGCTAAACAGTATATTTGTGCTTTGCTAAAGCATAATGTGCTTTTGCTAGGTTTGCAGTTTTTTTCCTAGTATAGTATTTTTCAAGATTCTATTCACCTTTACAGCCTATCTGAATTTTTTCCCACACCACTCATGGATATTCCAAAAATGTACACTCTGCATTGTTCTCCACAGATGTTCATGTAAATTCCATCTCCTGACCAGGAACCTTCTCAATATAAATGTGTCTGTGATGGATGGTGACCTCTTCCAATATTTACAGCACATCTGTGGAAACCATTGAACAGGGTTAGTGATCTGTGAAGGAAAACAACAAGGCTTGCTGAGACACTTTATTTTAGAATTTAATTTTGTTGTGAACAGCAAATTATATGTTCCACATTAACAAAGTATAAATAAAACTAACTATTTACACTATTCATAATTCTACCCTAAACTCCTTTTATTGAAAAAAATACATATTCAAAAGATGTTCTACAAGATTTATTTTGTTCTCTCTCTTTTTATACCTGTCTGTCTCTTTCTCTCTCTCTCATTCTTTCTATCTGCTTTTCCAGTTACTTTTTCCCTTCTATTACATAGTGCATCAAAAAATGCCAGGAACCTTCATAGTAGTCTATCTGATATACTTAGTTCTTTCCATGCATAACATCAGCTTGAGGTAAGAGTTAATTTTATTTCCAGTTGCTATGTCATATTCTTTGCTTCTTTCTTAAAAAGAAACATTGCATAGAGCTTAGAAGTTGTCATTCCTGTCCACACACACAATAAAAACAAAGCAGAACTGAAGGGCATGCATTAAGGTCAGTGTACAGGATCACAGGCTAACAAAGACAGAGATCTAATCATGTAACTGGAGAATGTTCCTACTCTAGCACACATTATCACCACTCTTCTAAGTCTTCTATGTAATTAGTAGGGGAATATGATGAAAAACTGCATATGTGAGGTGTTAAAACAGAAATCTTTAAAGAAAGCCCATAGACAACACAGGAAATCAAAAACAAACATAGCAGGGAAAAGTTTAGTCTTTGTCACCTACTATAGCAAACAACACAACTCAGCCTCTGCCAAACATCTAAATCTTTTTACCAAAAGCTCTTTGCATAAATTATTTCACCTCATACATTAGGTCAATTTTTCAATGAAAAATAATGCATCATACTAACAAACACAAAGTGTATTATGAAGAGACATAATGACATCAGACATGTGCTGTCATATTTATGGCAGAGATGTTAAATTTTCTGTGCTGGATTATTACTTTTGGATTTTATATAACAATGTTTAACATGCTGAAGGTTCTAGCTTAAAAAATGAACAAGTAGAAATAGTAAAATAATGCACAAAGAATTAAAGCACAAAGAAACAAGTAAAAGACACACAAACATATATTTGGGTCTATTTGTAATGTACATGTATATACACATATATATAATATATATTATATCCATATATTACAGAAATTAAGACAGTTTCTGATGGACTCATCAAAAAAGTAAACACAGGCTAAGAAAGAACAAGTGAACTTTGAAGAAATGTCAGTATAATCTATCATAACTGAAATACAAAGAAGAAAATAATGAAAAAACATAACAAAATTAATCTACCAGAAGGAAAATAAACAAGAATAAACAGAAACAAGCAGGCAAAAAACGACCAAGCTACAGTTCTGTGAAACTGAGATCAAGAAGTATCGTAGATAGCAAAAGATGCTATAGCTAGACCTTAAATAGCTTGAATATAATTTTATGGTCAGTGAAAAGTAAAATGCTAAAGGCATTTTAATCAAAGTGACCTTTAAAATTTTACTGATGTCTTATCAAATCTCTCACATTTATTATAGAAACAATATGTTCCTACACTGTATATTAGAAAGAGATACTTATTCCCCCAAATTATAAAGCCAGTGTCTCTAGGCTCTGCAGAAACCTTTGTGAGATATGTCAATAACTTCTGATATTATATTTTTTCAGGTTTTGCATATTCCTTTTAGAGTCACCACCCTCTTTAATATAGTGGCATTGACTATGCTGTTGTTGATTATTAGCAAATGATCAAATCCCATTGAAAATGAAAGTCAAAATAAAATTTCTTCAGAAATGTGGCTGTTTGAGGAAATATTTTCTTTAGTCATCAAAGAGATATTCCAAAATTAAGAACTACAAAATACATAAGGCAAAAAGTCTAATGAAATTCTCTTACTCTTTCTATAAATTTATGATAGAATGAAATTTGAATCATTACTGGTTTCTATAATTAAACAAATTTATTCTAAAGTAATAGAAATACTTTCCTCTTATTCCTCTCCTTTTTTTAATTAAAATTTTACTGGTATAATTTACAATTCAGTGGTTTTGCATGTGTACCTATTTTTTTTAATGAAGAGGCAGTTCATAAATAGAACAATGCACAACATAATAATACTTCTTTTCATACAAGTTTTAAAAACTTATACAATGTATCATTTTGGTGATCTTTATCCATAATGGCAATTTTCTACTTAGACAATTAATATTTGAGATCAATTAATATTTGAAATCAACCTATTTCCACATTCTACATACACTGAGTTCAGGCACCTTTCGAAATTATTTGTAATTTAAAAAGTGGATTGAAATGGATAAAATGGATAAACTTGAGTAATTGTAAAAATATTTTACTGTTATTGTGCATATATTATTTAAAATCTATGTCTATGATATTTTACAAATGACAAGAAGTGAATAGTATATATTTGCTTTCAAATATAAAACTTTTCATGATAAAACTTTTTCTATGAAACTTATTTGAAATAAAATACTTGTAGGCCCACAAAATATTTTTCAATGAGGAAACATTTAATTTCAAATAAAAATCTGAGTTGTAATGATTACCAGCACCATTTCATATCTATCATGCCAGGAGAAACTGAGACTTATATGAGAAGTAATCATACAATTGCTAATGTGAAACAAGTCTTCCTGGATTCGGTTTCCTCTTATCCTGTAACAGGAGCATTAACTTCAATACCTATCAAAATGTAAATATGAGTCTTTGTTTTTTCTTATCCAAAACACCTGACTATGTGCCATTTCCATTCCTTCTGTGTTTCAGTGCCAAACTTAAAAAATGCCTTATAAATGTTTGTAACAAGCATAATACATCTTTTTGTAGGAGAATAGACAGGATGCTATTTTGATTTCAACAAGGAAGCATAAGAAAATCAAACATCTAAATGTGTTTAGGTATTAGATTGTTGTTTATTGAACTAAAGTTATATTAAAAGGTTTTAATCTCATAATAACACAAAACTGAAAAAGGTAATCTGGAAAACTTTTGCTTAGAAGTAAACATATCTTTGAAAAACCTTCCTTTCATTATTCAGATAGTTGAATTTTTATAGCTCTGTAAGATCATTTTACGCTATATTAATTAGACACACAAGGAATATTATTATCCATTACATTTACAGACAATGGATGAATGCAGATTTACATTTCCTTTTCAATAATAAACTTTTTTTAATGTAGCCCACACACTTACATGTGAGTTTGCATACATTTTGTTGAGGAATTTAATTTTGTATTATTATCCTCCAGTACTACTCAAATCTACTTTTCTAGAAAATTAAACACAAAGCAAATTTAGCATCAAAAGAAGAGACAAACTCTGTAAACCAAGCAATAAACAATACAGGACATTAGTATGGAAGAATATGAAAAAGTTAATCCTCAGAAGAACCAAGCAATATAAAACAAGGTCTGTCCAAACTCTTCATTAATAATTGAAACATGAGTGCATATGTGAAGTGCTTTGTAAGTAATGAGCATCAGGCATAAATATTTAACAGTTTGCTTATAAAATGTGTCCTAAATTATGTCTAAATGTTAACAAGGATGTCTTATACTTGACAGAACAATGAGGGACATAAATATTTCAAAGCAGTAAGTATGACAGGTGGAAGCCAAGAAAACTCAAGGCAGCTTCCATGTTGATCTAACACTTCAATCTTCAGATATGTGCTTTTTAAGTTTAATAGGAACAAAGTGTTTCTCCATCAAAGCCAATGTTTTTATCAGTTACATCAAAGCTATACTGGAATCTCTTTAAAGTACATTTATCAGACAAATAATGCATACAAAGTGATGTTTCTTAGTGGTTTAAAGGGAATAGACAAATAAGACAACTTATTTGAAGAAACCAACTCCTTAGCAGCCAAAGCATTCTATTTTCTTTCCTGATCTATATTGCTACAAGGACACATGCAGATCAAGGACAATTCTCAAGACTCTTCTGTCTCTCTCTGTCTCTGTCTGTCTGTCTATCCATCCATCTGTCTCTCTCTCACACACACAGAAATAAATACTCATGCATGAATACGTAATTAGTAGAAAATTTGATGAATCTAATTTTTCTTTACCTAAAAATTGCTGTAGCATACAATATTAGGTAAGATATTTTGAACATGATGCAATTTAGGCAATCTTTTCTAAGTTTTCTAACAGCAAAGATTTTAATCTATTACAGCAAACTATCAAGGTAAAGCAAAATTATTTAGGATTTTTAAACAATGGTACTGTAGAGAGACAAGACAGAGACAAAAGCTGATACTTTTCACAGTTCAGCCACGGACATGTTTTAAAGACTTACAAAATCCACTTAATTCACCTAAAATAATACTGTTCTCAAAAGAGTAATGAAAAAAAATGTATCATTATATTCAAATTTAACAAAAATTATTTGGTGATATAACACACAAAAATATATTAAAGCTGCAATTATTTGATAAAACAATATTCAAGAACCTAATATATAAGTATTTCTACTAAGTAAATATTTACATTGCTTATTCTCTCTACCAAAGAAAATTGTTTTTAAATAACTTAGGAATTTTACCAGACAATGGTTATTTTTGATTTTTATTTTGCTTTTTTATACATAATAATATTGTTAGATTTTATTTTATTACTATTTTATCTCTTATTCCTATAGTATAATTTATCTAAATACTCCTTCAAATTATCAGTAACTTTCTTCTAGCTTTATTGTTTTCTCAGAAGAATTTCCTCATCCTAAATCACTTAGGTACTTCTAATAACACTGATTGCTATTTCTTTTTTTATCTCTTCTCATGTTTTCATTCATTGATTCTTCTCTCACACTTTAATAATTAAAATATTTTATTGTGAGTTATGCAGATTTTTGAACTCTTAAACTTTGGTCTTATGTTTACAGTATATATCCACTAATACTATGTATTTATTTCTCATAAAATGAATCAATATGAGCAATCAAACTAGCCAATCTATGATCACAAGCCTAAAAATGCAGTCCTGAAAAATGCAGCCAATCTGTGCACTTGTGTAAGTTTTAAAAAGGAGAGGACAGTATGAAGGAAGCTGAGGTTTGATTGCCAAAAGCCCGTGCAATGAAACAAACAGTGATTATAATGAGCACTAGAATTCAAATTTCTAAACGTTTTAAAGTGATGGAGTGCTAGCTTTCATTTCCATTTTGAACACCACGTTAAAAAAGAACTATTTTTTTAAAATATAAAAGGATTGAGAGGGGATAAATAAAAAGAATATCTAAACCGTGGCATGACTCCTCATTTGTTCCTGATAAACTTCAATCACGTCTTCTTCCTCCATTTTTAACTCTTTTGTAGAACGATTATCAGCAGAGAAAGAGAAAGAGAAAGCTGAGTGAAGTCATTGGAACTCCCTGTCTTTGACGGAATGATTCCTTGAGTTGCTTGACATGTGATGTCATTTTCACTTTGAAGTGATCTTACTGCTATTCTGTTGGTTGACTGAAAGACTAAAACTCATACTGACAGAGATATGAGTGCCCAGAATGGAGTCCTTCAAGACAGAGTCGTAGATGACTGAATTGGTAACTGGCGGTGGCCAAATTGTGACTCTCCTCAGTACCCATATATTACAGGAAATAAGAAGTTGATTCTGGTTCAGCTTCAAGAGAAAGCCTTTGTAGTTACAGTCCAATTTTATGTCACATTACTACTTGAGAAATTCATATGTTTGAATTCATATTCACATATAAATTCATATATTTGAAGTGCTTCACTGGACAATTCAGTTCCTGGTATTGCCTTTAACTGTGGTAAATGTTTATGTATACAATAGACATATTCATTATGTAATTTTTTTCTTACTATTTTTCAAATATTTTCAGGAACATTTGTGACCACTGCTGCTATGTAGTCAGAGCTGTCATCATCTCTCTTCCAGATTTCTGAACTAACACCTCTTATACTTGCTATCCCATAAAGCTACATTTGCAAATTTTATCTCAAATAACTCTTTTAATTTTTTGTATAAATACGGGAGGAAGGACTTTGCAAATTTTTAACTTTGTTTTTATCTATATAATCTTACTATAAGAAACTATCACATATATTTTCTAGTCATTGCAGGTAGCATTTCCAATAACACTGAAGTGTTACTGTCCAATAACTAGCTTTATGTATAGCTTTATGAAATGAAAAACTAATCATTTATTATTTGAGATATAGCAATTGTTTTAACTTTCATTTTACCTGTCATTTGTATTGCTGTTATTTTAAAAAGTGGTCTTTGATTTAAGCATACAGAGGAGGAGGAATAAGAAGAATTTTTGTAGAGAAAGGAAGAATTGTCTTAGTGTTGGAACTGTTGTCTAAAAACAGGAAAGGAGCTACAAAACTCGTTGTTTGTGTGGGCAGGTAATTTCTTGGAAACTGAAAGGTCCATGGTTATGTTAAGCAGCCAGGTGTTGTACTGGGAGTCTTTTGTTACCATTTACTATAAATCTTTCATGAAAGTAATCTCTTGTTTAGTAAAACAATGAAAACTAGAAATTCATTTTACATACTCTCATAGTAAAAATTGTCAAAATGTGCCTAAATATTTTAGTTGAAAAATAAAGCAAAATATAACAATATTAAGGTATAAATAAAATACTCAGGATATTTTATACCCAGAATACTTCTATTTAAGAAATATTTTATTGACACAATTAATTATAGCAATAAGTCTTGAGTGTATTTTAATTTGCTTGTAATATTTTATACAGGCCTAATAGCAGTTCATTATGGAAAACTATTATAAATTGTGTATTTCTATCCACAAGCTCTTAAACAGTACCAAAAAATTATGCAATAAATAAATAAATGTTCTTGACTGGAAGTACTCCACAACATATAGGTGGACAAAATGTATTAAAACTAAGCAGAGCATGTGGCACATGCCTGTAATTCCACCACATGTGGAGGTGATTGACTACAATTTTGAGCAATGCCGGTACAATTTCATGAGATTCTGTCAAAACTTAAATAAAAATAAAAAATACAATGGGGATGTAGTTCAGTGTGAAATCCCTGGATTCAATTCTCAGTACTTTGAAAAAATTAAAATGAATTTTTCCTTTTTGGGGGGATGTGTGATTTTTTTCCCCAGGATCTATGGGTTTGTGCCCAGCTCCGTGTAGTCCATGCTGGCCTCAGATTCATGGAGAGCAACCTGCCTCATCCTCCCAAATGCTGAGATTATATGCATTTACCCCCATACCCAGTTTAAGAAGTTTTTTGTTTTTTTCATGATTCTATTTTCTGCAAAGGTATATGTCAAGGAAAATTTAGGTAAATATTATCACTTTTTGATTGCTAAGCAAAAAAGACATTAAAATAAAAAGTGAGTTCAAACATATATTATTTTAATTATGTGGACCAGTTTTTCCGAATGGAAATTTCTTATCAATTTCAAAACAAATGTCACCTTTATGAAACATGCATGTGTATTCATGATACATTAATCCTTATACCATGAGAATATATGAAAAAATGTTATTATTTCTCTGTCTTCCCTTTTGCTTTGTGCAAAGATGCCACATACTGCCTCTGACAAAGGGAAAAATTATTGTCTGTGATATATTAAAATACTTTTAAATTATGTGGAATCACATTCATTATTTCAAGATAACATTTTGTTTAAAATATCTAGAATGCAAAATCCTTTTAAAATCTGCTTTTGATTTTAATTCTATTTAATATGCTTCTATTAAACATATTGTATTTGGTGTAGTGTTAAGCACACATTTATTAGTTGGCTTATATTCTTTCAAACTCCCATAACATACAAATATTAGTGATGTTTTTATTTTGTTTTATTTAAAGACAAAAAAATGGAAAAAGTGTAGAAATATTACAAAATTACAAAAAACAGATAAACAGTAAGAGATCACTAGTTGATAAATTACATATTGTCCCTTTAGAATTAGTTATTCAAGTTACAAAATTAAAGCATACAAAGTAGACATTCAAGCAGAAGATTGCAAACAGATCTGTTCAACAATCCAACAAGAACTTAGAAGTATGGTTATCACTCCTACACACTTAAATATTCATGCAGTTATATCTTTTGTGGCACTTTCTATTTCCTCTTTTTTACAATAGCAATTAGGCATTTTTCAAAATTTTATTTAAAGAGAAAAAAAGCAAAAGAAAATAGTGTAGCAACAATACATAATTCTAAAAGAAAAAAGGGAAAAACACTAAGAAATCACTAGTTGATAAATTACATATTGTCAACTTGGATGTATTTGTTCAAGGTACAAATTTAAAGGATACATACTAGACATTCAAACAGTGAGACTGCAAACCGTTCTGCTCAAAGATCCAACAAAGATTCAGCAATATGGTCATCTATTTTACACACTCAAACATACATGCAGTTATATCCTTAGAGCCCTTTCTTTTCCTCTCTTTTTTACAATAGCAATTACACATTTTGGGTTTCATTACTCTCATAGTTCTTATCACTTTTTACATTAGAGACACAATGTGATATTTAGAAATATGATTCTTATTTATTTCACTTGCAAGAATATCCTCAAGTTGTCTCCATTTACCAAGAAAGGCCTCAAGATCATCCTTTTTATAGCTGAGTAATATTCCATTGTATAAAAATACCACATCTTTTTCATCCACTCTGCAGTTGATGGGCATCTTGGTTGTTTCCAAGATTTAGCTATTGCAAACTGTGCTGCTATGAATATGGGTGCACATATTTCACTGTGATATGAACTTTTCATTTCTTCTGGGAAAATACCCAGGAGGGGAATAGCTGGATTGAATGGAGCTTCCAATTCTAGTCTTCTGAGAATTCTGGAATTCATATGGATTTCCAGAGTAGTTGCACCAGTCTATATTCCCACCAACAGTGGAGCACTGCTCCTTTTTCCCCTGCAACCTCGCCAACATTTGTTATCAGTTTATTTCTTGATGGCAGCTCTTCTTTCCAGAGTGAGGTGAAATCTCAAGGTTGTTTTAATTTGCATTTCTTGAATGACCAGTGATGGTGAACATTTCTTCATGTATTTATTTTCCATTTGTATATCTTTCTCTGAGAACTGTGTGTTCATCTCAGTTGCACATTTTTGGAGAAGGTCTTTGAATTTGGGGACCTTGATGTTTTTTAATTCTTTATATGTTCTGGATATAAGTTCTTTGTCTGAGGGGTTGCTGGCTAAAATTCTTTCCCACTCTGTGGGTTTTCTTTTCACTTTGTTGGTGATTTCCTTTGAAGTGCAGAAACTTTTCAATAATATGAGATCTTAGTTGTTGATTCTTTCAAGTGTTTCCCATGCAGTTTGTGTTTTGTTCATGTATTCTCTGCCTACCCCTATGTCTCCAAGACTTCTACCTACCTTGTCTTCCAGTAGATTTAGTGTTTCTGTTTTAATATTTAGATCTTTGATCCATTTAGACTTTAGTTGTGTGCATGGTGATATGCATGGATCTAGTTTCACTCTTCAGCATGTGGAGGGCCAATTTTTCAGACATCATTTCTGAAAGAGGATTTCTTTTTTCCAGGGAACACGTGTAGCTCATTTGTCATATATCAGGTGGCTGAGTGTCTTTGTAGTGTTCTTGGATCTTCTAATCCATTCCATTGATCCTCAGGTCTATTTCTTTGCCAGTACCATGCTGATTTTATCACTGTGGCTTTGTAGTATAGATTCAAGTCAGGAATTGAGATGTCTCCTGCCTTGCCTTTTTTGCCCAGAATTGCCTTTGGTATTCTAGGTTTCTTCTATTTCCAGATGAATTTTAGGAGCTTTTTTTTCTATATCTGTGAGTTATGTCAATGGTACTTTGATTGGGATTGCATTAAATTTGTATAACACTTTTTGCAGTGTGACCATTTTCACAATGTTGGTTCTTCCTACCCAAGATCAAGGGATATTCTTCCATTTTCTCATATCTTCAATCTCCTTTTTCAGTGTAGTATAATTTTCAGCATATAGATCTTTTACATTTTTAGTTAGGTTGATTCCTAAGTATTTCTTTTTTTTTAGATGTTATTGTAAATGGTGATATTTCCATAATTTCTCTTTCAGTGAGTTTTTTGTTTGTGTATAGGAATGCTACTGATTTTTGAGGGTTGACTTTTTATCCAGCTACACTGCTGAACTTGTTTATTTCCTCTAGTAGTCTTTTAATGGAGTTTTTTGGGTCTTCTATATAGAACATCATGTCATCTGCAAATAGTGATAATATAACTTCTTCCTTTCCTATCCTTATTCCTTTTATTTCTCTCTCTGATTGACCTGGCTAGTGTTTATAGAACTATGTTGAAAAGGAGTTGTGATAGTGGACATCCTTGTCTTGTTCCTGATTTTAAAGTGAAAACTTTCCATTTTTGTCCATTCAGTATAATGTTTGTTGTTGGTTTGTCATAGATGGCCTTTATTAGGTTGAGCTAGAAACCTTGTATTCTGAGTTTCTCAAGGGTTTTATTATGAACATGTGTTGGACTTTGTCAAAAGCTTTTTCTGCATCTATTGAGATGACCACGTGGTTTTTGTTTTTGGCTCTGTTGATGAGGTATGTTACATTTATTGATTTGTGTATGTTAAACCATCTCTGCATTCCTGGAATGAACCCCACTTGGTCATGGTGTATAATCTTGATGATTTGCTGCATTCTATTTTGCCAGTATTTTATTGAGAATCTTTGCATGGGGTTCATTAGTCAGATT
>PVLA01001879.1:66554-140568 GCA_004027455.1 Hydrochoerus hydrochaeris
ATTTTAATTATGTTTTCAATTTCAATAGCTGATATTGTGTTGTTCAAAATTCCTATGTCTTCTTGGTTGAGCTTTGGCAGTTCATATGTTTCCAGAAATCTGTCCATTTCCTCTGTGTTTTCCACTCTATGTGAGTAGAGATTTTCAAAGTAGGTATTCATGATCTTTTGAATTTCCATGGGATCTGTAGTAATTTCCCCTTTTCAGTTCTTACTGCATGAATTTGGGTTTTTACTTTCTTTTTCTTGATAAGGTTAGATAGGGGTTTGTCAACTTTGTTGATTCTCTCAAAAAACCAGCTTTTTGATTCATTAATTCTTTTTTTTAGTTTCAATTGCATTGGTTTCTGCTCTAATCTTTACAATTTCCTCTTTTCTATGAGCTTTGGGTTTAGCTTGCTCTTCTTTTTGTAGAAGGTTGAAATGGTGCATTAGTTTTTTATTTGTGCTCATTCTGTTTTCTTGATATGACAATTTATTGCTATATATTTCCCTCTTAAGACCACTTTTATTGCATCCCATGGATTACAGTATGTTGTTTCTGTGTTTTGATTGACTTGTAGGTCTTGCTTTGTTTCTTCTTTAATTTCATCTGTAGCCCACTAGTTGTTCAAAAATTTCTTATTAATTTCCATATATTTATGCAGGTTTTTGCAATTTGTTTTGCCATTAATTTCCAATTTCCATGTGCTATGGTCAGATATTATGCATAGGATGATTTCAATTCCTTTGCATTTACTTAAGAATGTTTTATGGGATAATATATAGTCTATTTTGGAGAATGTCTCATGCACTGCTGAGAAGAATGTGTATTCTGATTTGGTTGGGTGTAACACTCTGTAAACATCTACTAAGTCCAATTGCTCACAGGTATGATTCAGCTCTGTTATTTCTTTGCTGACTTTTTGTCTAGCTGATCTAGATGGGCTGTTGAGATCCTCTGTTATAATTGTGTTCTTGTGTATTTGGTTTTTCATGTCCATTAGTATTTGCCTTATATAGTTGGGTGCTCCTGTGTTTGGTGCTAATAGATTTATAATTGTTAGTTCTTCCTCTTGAATTTTTCCACTAATGAGTATGTAGTGACCTTCTTTATCTTTTTTTTTAGGTTTGAAGTTCATGTTGTCTCCAAATAGAATAGTTACCCCTGCTTTTCCTGGGTTCCTGTTGCATGGAATACTGTTTTCCATCCTTTGAGTTTTAATCTATGAGTTTCCTTTTGGGTGAGATGTGTTTCTTGTATGCAGCATATTTTGGGATCATGTTTCTTGATCCATTTTGTCAATCTATTTGTTTTTATAGGTGAACTGAGGCCATTTTGTTTTATGGATATAACTGATATGTACTGGCTTGACCCTGGCATGTTATGTTCCTGTTGTTTGCTTTCTGCTTTTCCACTTATTTAATTGCTAATCCTACCCAGTGGTTTCTTTCTGTTGTTGTTTTGAGGATTATGGTCATTTTTTATCTCTGTGTAGTATGTCTTTCCATACTCTTTCTAGGGTTGGTTTTGTTAATGTGAATTTCTTCAGTTGTTCTTTGTCATGAAGTATCTTGTTTCTCCATTAAATTTGAATGAATGTTTTGCTGGGTACATCAGACTGGGTTGAAAAATGTTTTCTTTTAGGCTTGAAATACCTTACTCCAAGTTCTTCTTGACTTGAGGGTTTGTGCTGAAAAGTCTGCTGTGAATCTAATGGGCTTTCCTTGATAAGTGAGTTGTGTCTTTTCTCTAAAAGCTTTTAGTATTCTGTTTTTATGCTGTATGTCTGAGATCTTAATTATTATGTGTCTGGGTGTGGATTTATGTTGATTGTGACTGTTTGGCATTCTATATGCCTCACTTATCTGTGTATCAGATTCTTTCCCCATGTTTGGGAAATTTTCTTCTATTATTTCTGTGAATATTTTGGCTATATCATTTGCATTGACTCCTGCCTGTTCACCGATGCCTATTAATCTTATATTGTTGCTCTTGGCATCATCTTGAAGCTGTTGGATTGTCACTTCATGCTGCTTTGTTATTTTTAATAGTTCTATCCTTTCATGATCACTAATTGTGATCCTGTCCTCAAGGTCTAAAATCCTATCCTCTGCTTCATTTAAACAGTTTTGCACGTCTTGAATAGAATTTTTTATTTCTTGGAAGTCTCTTTGAGTTTGTTTCATGAATTCTGCATGTTTCCTATATTGTTAATTCAAGGTTTCAATCAGTTTCCATGCTCCTATACTTTTTTCTCTATTTCTTCTTTAGCTGCATTCAACAATTCCTTTACTAAGGTTGTTATTTCTGTATTTACATGGAAGAATACATCTAATTTGATTTCCTCTACAGCCTCATAGTGTTGTTTTTTTTATTTCAGTTGCTATCTTTTCTGAGATTCCGTGTGTTACTTTTGGGTTCCTCTTTCAATATGTCCTGTACTTGCTTCTGGTGGACTAGATATTTGAGACTGCATTTTGCTTTTTCGTTTTGCCATTTTTACTCTGCCTGATGTTTTCTGTGTGTAGGAGGGGTCACTCACTCTTTTCAGACTCATTAAGTTCTTACAGTTAGTTGGAGGGGGGCTTTACTACTGGCTCTATTTACCCACTGTACTCCTCTATTTTAGAGGCATACTCACCACTCTGACACAGTTAATCTGCTGTAGTCCAAGGTTCGCCACCTGGGAACATAGTTCCAAGTTTTTCCATGCTCTGAGATTCTGACAGAGTGTGCAGTCAGGGCCAGAGGCTGGAATCTGGGTCCTGCTCACTGCTTGGGGTTCGCTGGGTGTGGCCTGGTTAGTCCCCTGTCCCTGTGTGCACACTGGGCTGGTCTCAGACTCAGCAGGTGGTATTACCACCTAGGAACAGGCTCAAAGTCCCTTTCCATGTGCTGGGATTCCACCAGAGCCTGCAATCAGGGCCTGAGCAGGACCTAGTTTATTGACCTTTTGTAGGCTGTACATCTCATGAGCATTTGTTAGAGGCAGAGGTCTGAATCCTGCCCGTGTTCTGGCTCTATATGCCATGACCCAGTGAGGCTCCTGAGTTTCTTTGGGATAAGGACTGCAAGAGGATGAGAAAAATAAAGAAAACACAAAGCTGGGGTCAGGTAGAGCCCTTATCCTCCTGATGAGAGGAAGGAACTGCTCAACCACTGTAGCACCTGATTTATATGCTTGGAAAGATGATGTCAATTTCAGCCCCTCTGCCTAACAACCCATTGCTTGGCAGACCTGGGCCCCTTGCCTTCTTGGTGCTGGAACACTTGTTTACATCTATTAGTGATTTTAAAGGTATGATTAAGTATAAAACTTCAATCACAAATATGCAAGCATATCTTATATAACTACACGTGTGCACAATTTTATTTTATTTCCATTTGAGTGGTATGCCTTTACTTGCTTCTGCAGAATACATTCTTATTCTCCTCTTATTCTTCTACTCCAGCCTGAAACGTTTCTTAGATGATCTTGGTGAAATATCTTATCTATAAACTAAAGAAGTAAAATCAAAGCTGAAGTAACCTTGATAAATTCCCAGATCTCACATGTGCAAACTATTTGGCTGAAAGGAAGGTACTCCAACTTTCTGTGAATTCTCTTACATTAGATAAACATAAAAATAGTGTTAATACTTATAAAGAACAAATGTCTGTCCTCAAATAATTATTGGACTGATAAATTCAACTTAAGTTTTAGTTATCCCCAAATTTAGAATTAATCACTGTCACCAAATAATAAGTAACACTTATTTATTGTATATGTTGGTGCTTAATGAGAGCAAAGTATGAAAAAGACCATTACTTTATGCATCATTATGAAGCTAATCATAGTGTATTATTACTTTAAATATCTATCATAGGATTTATGGAATTGAAAAGCATTTGTTCCCATTACATTCATTTCATAGTAAAGCTGAGTGAAAGTATTATGTGTATTATTATGGTTGGATTGCCTAAAAACTGTACCACAATATGAGAGATACGGAAAAAAATTCAGTTTCAAAATTTTGGATGCAAGAAATCTAAAATCACCATGTCAATATGACCATCCTGCCTCTGAAATCCACAGGGAATCCCTCCCTTGTCTTGCTATATTCTGGTGGTTGTCTGGAAATTATTGATAATTTCTAGCTTTCAGATATACAACCCTAATCTTTCATCTTCATATGTCATTCTCCTTGTGTTTTTTTACATCAGCTTCTCCTAGCATATCTCTGTGAACCAATTTCCTCTTCACATAAAAACACCAATAATAGTGGTTTAGGATTCATCCCAAAGACTTTGACTTGAGTCATGAAAATATGCAGATAATATTTTATTCTATACCAGGATTACCCTAAGTAATATGTCTAGAAAAAAGTCTTGAGAAATCATTGCAAATATAAGGAGAATGGCAGTTTTGTCATGATAACCTTTGGCACCAACAAATCTGTGCTTATATATCTCATCTTTTAAGACTTACTTAGATGGCCCTAAAGATACATTTCATTTTCCTTTGAGTAATTTTCCAAATAGTTGTTTCAAGTGAACTGTGCAGAGAGGCAAACTTGCACATGCTGTCATCCTTCCTGTGAGGGAAACTTCTTATGGTCCTCATATGCATATGCCTTCAGTCAGCATTCACACAGCATTATTTCTGGACCAAAGGATTTATGTTTATTGAGAAACTAAAAGTTAGTTCACTGAGCTATTTTATAGAAATCATTAATTCTATAAAGATTTACTGCAATATGCTTTATAGCTCATTCTCTCTTGGAACATTAATCAAGACCTATGTAGAAACTTATGCTGAACAATGAATATAGGAAACACTATGTGCCTTTTAAATTTTCCACATATGCAACTTTCAAAAATTAAAAATAGAACAATAAAGGATGCTATTGGATGTGTTTGAATAGGGCCAGAAGTGTGACCTTGGTCCTTGACAGTTCTTTTCTGGCATGATTCCCTTTCTCTGCTTCCTGGCCACCATGAAATAAGCATCTTTGCTTTGCAGTGCCTTCCTATCATGATGTTTCTGTCTTGGAACCAGATGATCAAAGACAGAATCCCTAAAGCTGAGAACCAACTTAAACCTCTTCTTTAAGTAATGAGTATTGTATATTGGTGTCTTAATAGTAGAAAACATACTGATGCAGAGAACTAGTACCATAAAAGTTGGGCCATTGCTATGACTATAATTGATCATGTGGATTATCATCATTTGTGGCTGGTGAGTAAGAGAAATTTGGAAAACTCTGAGATTTGGGTTAGAGAAATCTTAGAATGCCTAAGTAGGAGATGATGAGTGATTCTTGTCAGAGCTGAGAAACCAGAATACTAATAGGAATATTCAAGCATTAAAGGCTAGACTCAGGAGTTTTCAGTTGGGAATGAGGATTTCATTAGTATTTTGACTACATAACAGATGTGTTACACACTGTCTGAGAATTTTTCTGCAGTTTGCCTATGTTTTGAAATTTTGCAGGAGACTGAGTTTAAGGATAGTAGACTAATTACTCTGGTAAAGGAAATTTCACAATAGCCCAGCATTTCCCTTTATCACACATGCTGCTAACTGGTTTTAATCAGATTTATAGTGAAAATCAGCGATAAATGACAGACAGGAAAACTCTCAAAAGTTTAAATTTTGTTCCCATGTTTACAATTGGGGTCAAATGAGATATGATTGCTAACGAGATTAACACCATTAAAATGAAACTAAGTGCTTTGTACAGGCACAAGAATAAAGGCACCTTGAGGGAATCCAGAATCAGGCCACATCCACTGCAGGCTCCAGAGTGCAAAAGTATAATCTTTTCATTTAGAAAAGAGATCCTGGGAGCCCTAATTCAGAAAAGCCTTCTGGGTTATTGATGTATGGAATTGATTTCACCATGCTCATCTAAACAGGATACTAAGAGGCCTCTGGGAGCTAAGGTTCGAGGGATTGTGTAATTGCTTCAGCTGACCTCAGACCTCAGCATCTTCCACTTGATCCTGGTTTTGCCTGAATTCAGAATGCAAGAGTTGTGGCATTAGCTAGGCTTTGATTCAGATTTCAAAGGAAATCCTTTGAGGTCAGTAAAGGAATATATGAATGAAATCATATATTCTCAAATGAAATCATATATTTCATTTGAGAATGAAATCAATAGTGCAGTAAAAATCTCAAGACTCAGGAGATGTCAACAACATAGATTATCTCCCAAAGAAAGGTGCGAGCCAGGAAACAACCAGGAGAAAGAATGTGTGGACTCCCACTACAGAATGCCACTACCTTTGAAACTCACCCTGTTGCTGATGCATAGCTAGAGGACTCAATGTTTGTCCCGCAGTTTTGTTCTTGCTTTGATCTTCTTCATTTATATCCCCATTCTTTTCTTTTTGAATGGGAATGTTTACTGTATGCCATTGTACCTTGAGATTATAAGTCTTATTTTGGTTTTTATAGAGGATCATAGTTAAAAGTTTGCCTTGAGTTTTGACAGAGACTTTCACTTTGATTTTTGAAACTACTGCCACTTGAAGGAAAGATTATTCCATTTTCAGTTATATAAGGATATTTGTTTTATGTTAGGTGAAATTATAAAGTTACTGTTTATAAATTTTGGATGTTTTTGGCTGTCATGTTAACACTGAACAGATTGTGATCATTAATCCCTGTATGTTAACATCATTTGGTTAAGAAATCCCTAGTCAATTAGTGAAGAATACCCCTTGGCATGGGTGGGTATGTATGGGAGGCATGGTGTTGGGTAATACAAATATTTTCTCACTAGTTCCTCTCTGCTACTGTTACACTTCTGTATTTTGAAACATATTTGTTCTGCCACACCCTTCTGCTATGATATTTCTACCTTGGAACCAGATGAGCATAACTCATTTTCTAAAACCATTAGCCAAATAAACTTCTACATCTATAAGATGTGACTATCAGGTTAGCTTTTGATGTAAAGCTAAACCATATGAAACATAACTCAAACAGTTAATGGTTTTGGAAAGGACACTATCATCAGAAAGTGTCAAATAACTACCAGATTCAAAACTTGTCCTTTTACCATCATGTCAACAAGTTTTAGTTAATAAATTCTCCTTCATTGTTTCAAGTATACTACCAGACAGCCCCTTGGAATAATATACTCTATTTTCCTACTATTACACCATTTCCATTGTTGTTGGGAATCTTAGTAGTGAATGAATCTCAGACATTTGGGAGCCTCAGATTCTATATGCAAATATTTATACAACAATTTCTCAACAAAAACACCCACTTTTCTGAAAAGTTTCATTGACAGAATGTTTTTTCATTTAAATCATTAAAAACCCAAGGTGGTACGGATTTCCTTCTAAGCTATCTTCTACAGGTTTTACTTTGTGTTTTACATTTAGACTTGTGACAAATTTAGGGTTAATTATTGTAAGTGATGTGAGATCAGTAAATAGAATTTTATACCTAGATGTCCAGTTGTTCCAGCACAATTTGTTGCAAGGACAATATTTGCACCATTGTATTGCCTTATTTCTGTGTCTATTTTTGGAATTCCTGTTCTATATTATTGATCTTTATATTATTTCATCAAAGCTATTGCTTTTTGATTCTATACATTTACTAAGAAGAATTTAGTTACAGCCAGTCTTCCAATTTTGTTGCTCTCCATACCTGTTAATAAAATTATTTATATCCCCAAATAAGTTAGAAATTTTATTAAACTTGATTGAATTTACACACATCAATTAATCATAACAATTAAGACTTTCTGTTCATTTATGAAGAGTACTCTCCATTTATTTAGCTCTCCATGAAAATTTTGCTGTTTTTCATCAGAGTTTTATAGAATTACTCAGCAACTTTATACACATTTCAGTAGTTTCATAACTTAAGTATTTTATTTTGGGATGTATTTAATGTAAAATGTATTGCATTTTAATTTAAAATTCTAGCTTTTTTGAGGCAGACTCTCACTGGCAGTTTAGGTTGGCCTTGAACTTACTTTTTAGCCCAAGCCAACATTGAGCTTGGCAACAATCCTCCTGTCTCAGCCTCCTGAGTGCTAGGATTACAGGTCTGCACCAGCATGTCTAATTTTGTATTGCTGACATACAAGAAACTGGTTGACTTTTGTGTTTTGACCGCATATTCCAAACCTTGGTATAATAATTGTTGTAGGTAATTTTTGATGATACTTAAAATTTATCCAAATAATTATGTTATTTTCTACATTCTTATTCTGAATAATTATTTTTCCTTTTGTATTGCATTACTTTGAATTCCCAGTACAATGATGAAAGTGAATGGTATGAAGGGACACATTTGTCCTGCATATGATCTCAGTAGAAAAATTGATATATCCAATAAAAATTAATTATAATAAAAGTTGGATGGATTTAATAGATATTATATAGAAAATTGAAAAAATTCTCCTCTATTCCTAATTTACTAAGAGTATTTGATTTGTAAAATGCTTTTTCTGCAAGTAGAGTATTGATGTGTCCATGTGATGTTTTTTAGACAGCTGATGTGATGCATCACATTATTTTTTTCAATAATGAATCAGGTTTGTGTATCTTAGATAAAATGCACCTTATTGTGACATAGAATCCATGAATTGTCAAATTTGAATTAATAATTTTTGTTGACTTTTGAATCTATACCTATGAGAGATATTCATATGCAGTTGACTTTTCTTTTAATGTTGTCTCAACTTGTTACTAGGAAAGACTAGCTTATAGGAGTTAGATAATAGTACCCAGATTCTAACTTCTGAAAAAAAATACAGAGATTAGTACAATTTCTGTCCTAAAGTTTTGAAAGAATTTATCAGTGAACATATGATGCTCAGATGCTTTCTGTTTTGAAAATAATTAGTCATTGATTCCAGCTTTTTTTAACAAATAAATTGAAATTGTTGACTTATACATCTTTATGTTTCAGCAGAAATATTTTTCAGATTGGTCTATTTGATTTAAACTATCAAACTTATGGTTATAGAATTTTTTACTGTATTAATTTAATATCCTTTTTAACATCCAGGATACCTGTAGTGATGATCCCCCGATCTTTATTTCTAATATTATTAATTTGCACTAGCTTTATTTTTTTCCTGGATAAGAATTATCATTATTATTGAACATGCAAAAGAACTAGCTAATAGTTTGGTTAACTTTCCAATTCTTTAAATTGCATTGGTTTCTGATCTAAAATATATTTATATACTTCTTTTAATCCATTGTTTTGTGATCTAGTAGCTTTATTGCTTATAAATGAATAATTTTTGTTTCTTTGTATTATAATGTGATCTTACAATGTATACAACATTATTAATAAATATAAATATTGGAGATAATAAATATATGTATATATTTTAAATTGGATAAACAATTATTCACATTCATGAAATGAAAATTTTCACTGCAAATAGGAACAAACTATAGTCAACAAACCAATACTAATTAATAATACAAATTTAATGTTGAGTGAAAGAATCAAGACAAAATAATTATAGACTGTATTATTACATTAATCTGAAAATAGTCATAAGATGAAACTAATCCTTGGTGATAGAGGTCAGAGTAGAAGTTTTTCCTGGAAATAGGCAACATTTTATCTCCAGAGGAGAATTTGATGGTTAGCAAATAGATTGGTCATTGTCCTTTCTTTGTGCTATTCAGTTTATATAACTTGTGGCTTATTTATAAACTATAGCATACAATAATTTAAAATATCAGTAAGTAAAATATGTAGGGGTGATAATATACTCAGAGATGAGAATCACAAAATATTGCCACATGTAAATATGACTACTAATACCTGACTTCAAGATGTATTATTATTTTTACATTAGCTTCATTATCTGAAATATAAATACAGTAAATGCTCAAAATGAACAACTGTTGCTAAAATAATAGCACTTTGCCTTTAATATCAAACAACATAATTAATTTATATGTATGAAAAGAGGTTGCAGTTATTCTATTTTTTTCAGACTTGAGGAGATAGCACATAGCACACATGGCCCAGAAGGATGAAAATAAATCATGAGTCAGGAAATTAAATACTTTTTGTCAGTTCCAATGGTAGAAATTTGAATGTGATACGAAAATTAAGATTTTGAATATCAATGAAAAGAAGAAGTTGGAAAGTGTTATATTTTTCCATGTACAATTAAATAGTGCATGATTGGAACACAAATGAATATTGGTTGGTACAAGATAATTTTCTCACTAACCAGAATTATGAAACACAAATACCAAACAAGTGACAAATTTTGTTCTATTTTCATCCTTTTGCACATGTTACAATCTAATTTTTATCCTTTAATTACTAAGTCTTACTGATATTACACATCTTTAAAAATATTTTTAAAAAAACATGTACCTTTTGAGGCTGCTATATAGCTACAAGTTGTGTGCTTTTTTCTCAATATGTGGTTATGGTGTGAAATGTAGCTGTGAAAATGCCATTGTGGGCTGCTATATTTATCCTTTCAATGATTTGAGCAGCACATCAAGTTTACTTGGTTTATAATTACTTTTATCACTTGCTTCTGCAGGCACAGCCTGAGACAAAAAATTAACTGTTACTTTCTGAGCTTGTCATCATTGCCCACAATAAAAACTCAGACCTGAATTTAATTGACAAATTGATTGACTGCTCAGGGAGAGCACAACTTAATATATTGGCAACCTTCATTAATACATTAGAACCAAACAGAATTTTACTCATTTTTTTTTAACTTGTGAGTTAGTTTAAACATAACAGTGACATGAAATAGAATAAAACATCTTGTTAAATATTGCTGGAGAAACTTATTTACAATAGAGAGTTAAAAATGTTTAGATAATTATATGAAAACCTTAATTTGCAGTAATTTAGAAGGAGGTGATAACATTTAAGAAAGCTTTTTTAAAAGGCTTTCATCTAGTAGAATACTCAGCAATACATGCAAAAAGATGAGTTCTGTAACTGCAGTTTCAAAATTCACTTTGAAACAACGGCCTCATACATAATGGACATTGCTGAACCAGCAATGTGAAATATTAAGATAATGTATGTAAAATAATTTTGTAAATGGTAAAATATTGTGAAAATTTTAGTTACTATTTGTGTATTCTTAAAGAGTGTAAAATATGTATAACAATATGAAAGTTTAGATTTTTTATAAGGCAACAAACATTTGAAAAATCTTAATGACTTAAAATAATAAACACTTTTTTGCATGTGGTTTTGAGACATAGTCTCACTATGTTCCCCAAGCTATCCTGAAACTCACAGTGATATTCCTTGTTCCAGACTCCTGAATGTCAGCATTAGAAGAATGTCCCATCATGTCCAGCCTAAACATTTATTTTTCAGTTATATCTTTTGTAGTAACTGTTTATCATGGTCATGCAGAGTATTGAATGGGTATAGCAGCTACCATATCAAATATTTCTGTTTTATGTATATGACAGAAAATGGAAAATTTTACTTTGGCAGTTAAATAATCCAAATGAAAATTTATACACATTCACTTCTGCTATAAGCATTTATTAATTAGTGCTACAAAAACTTGTAACTAGAAAGAAGGCAGAAAATGCAAAATTATCATGTACTAGAAAAAGAAAAATGGAAAAAATTGTCAAAACTAATATAAGTATCAAAAAAGTAAAAATTGAAAATCTGAGTAAAACAAACACTGTAAAACTATATCACATCAATGACATTATCAAAATTTAACAGTCTGACACTTCTAAATATGCATATGTGTCATAACAAATACCATTGTTATATGCTCAAGGTGATGTACAAGTTAATGTAGGCTATTTTAAGAAAATTTTGAAAATGCTCAAAATTTTAAGCATGTATATTCCTACTAATTCTACTTCTAAATAAAATGTAAAACGAAGATTTTTCAAGTACATAGCTAGTTATTCAAACTTGATTTTAACAATGCATTTTAGAAGTAATTTACATATCTACCAGGGCACTGAACAGAGTGGACAAATAAAAATAATGAAATACATACAAATATATATAAAAATGAGATTAGAATTAGTTTGTCTCTAAAGCTTATTCTCTATTGCCTTGTTACATAAGACATGGGGCCAAAAAGTGCAATCCATGTTTATAAAGCTGACAGCTTTTCAGAGTTTAAAAACAACTGAAGGTTCATTACACTTTGAGATTTTCAGACAGTATGTTCAGATGGTTCACAGAATTCTGCATCACTTGGAGTAGTACAATGTCTTTCTAGGGAGATGCAAGAATGATATTTTCAAATATATGTTCCAGTGTGGGCTGTGTGGAATTAATCACGGATGTCTTGCTTGTTAATTGCACAATCTTGAGCTATTTTCTTGTGTTTTTTAGAGAGTAGTATTAAATGGAAAATGGAACCAGTAGTACCTGGATAATTAAGAGAATAGCTAGTCTTCAATAAGTGTTTATGTACACTATATCTTGCAACAAATTTTAAGTTTTAGATAAACCTTATATCTTAGTTGCTTTTCTCATTGCTGAGATAAAATAGTCAACATTCACAACTTAAAGAAGGAAATTTTTATTTAGCTCACAGTTTGTAGGGGTTTTAGTACATAATCCACTGACTCCAGGTCAGGGTGTCACATGACAAAGGGGCAACTCTTCAAGGCAATGGAAGACACCAAAAGCAACAAGAAAAGGAGAGAGAAGGGACAAGCCTCTTTCTGTCCTTAATATTGTATACAATCTATTCACCTTATTATATGCGGGGTACCCACCCAGGGGCAGGTGTAACATACCCTTAATCCAAGCATTGGATCATGAATCAATCACAGATTCTACATTCAGCCACCTCTGAAAATCCTGTCTCATATGCCTGCATGGGGCTTTGGGGGGACAACTAAGCACAAACCACAACACTACAATAACACAAGGATAATAAACTAATCACTGTTATAAAATGTAGAAAGAAATTATAAATGACATAAGGACCAATAAAGTATGTTCTAATCTCAAATAACAGCACAGATCAATTAAATTCCTCTACTTTTGTGAGTTACAAATATTTATCTTTCAGTTAGAGATTTCCTAAAATATATTGCTAAAGAAAAGAAATAAACAGTAATATTTATGATCAATATATTAGAGATCTCTGGTGAAAAATATAATTGAAGTTTATGAGTATGCAATTAAAATGTTATATTAATATTATTTGAATGGTGAGCTAAGATTTTAATGAAATAGTTAACATTTTGAGCAAATGCTTAGTCTGTAAATCTCTAATGCTTTATTAATTTAGCAAAAAGCCAGTGAGAATGTTTACTTTTAATATTATTTCACTCATGTTATCTTTAATTTCCAAATATATTAAGCATCTTATGTTTATTTTAAGAGATGTTATAAAACATGCATCAAATTTCAACCATGAATACTTCTTTTAATAAATATATTAAAGCATGTATTTTTACCACCTAATATAAAAGTATAAAAAATCATAAACTCAAAAAATTGAAGCAGTCTAGACTGGAATTTTCAAGGCTTTGAAATGAAGGCATGACTGCACATTTATTCATCTATCAATTTATTTTTTATTTTTCTACTACAATATACTGATCCATATTCTTGGATTAGCAATACATTAATGAAAAAAATTGTTACTCCATAGAAATTACATTTTGAGGTATGTGGTGGAAAGAGGAAGAAAGGTAATTATTATAGAGCCAAAATTAATGAGATAATTTTAGAAATTAAAAAATAGTATGGGTACAATCAATTTAATAAATGGACAAAAGAAAGGATAAGAAATTATTTTAGACAATGGTTTCAAGTGACATTACTGAAGATATAGTAACTGAGCTGAGATTTTATTGAAAACCATAAACAATTAATAAATAACTTCAGAAAAGAATACTCCAAACATAATGAATAATAGTTCAAAAAACCTTTTTGTACAGTGAGTGACCAGTGCAGATGTATGTGGAGCAAAGTTAATAAGAATGATTGTAGTGAGCAGTGACAATGTAGAATTCATAGTAGCATGCAAACACTTTAAGCCATTTTATGATCTTTGCATATTATTTTAATTTCCATGGAGATAGCAAAAGGAACTAATGTTTTGCTTTGGCAAAACCAGAGAGCAACTGCAACTCAAATCATAAAAATGAAAAAAAATTAGAAATATCCAACTATTTCAGTCTGGGTCCAAACAGGAGAGAGAATTAATAATTGAAACCAATCCATGAAGATTTGACATAAGAAATTATTAATACAACATTAGAAAAATGAAGACTAGGGAGGATAAATAATAGGAAATTTTAATTGTAGATGAATAATACAAAAACATAAAGAATATAACTACACTTTGATTATTATAGAACAGAAGGGAAGCATCCTCATCCCTATTTTCCATTGGCTGAGTTCCAGACCTGATTGCAAAGCCCATCTGAACTCCTGAATATCAATAAATTGCTATGTTTCTGTACCAATAGAACTTTCTGGAAATCTAGCCTTTAGAAGTTACCAGAAATATCTCTAAAGTTTTCAGTGAAAGTTGTTTGTTATAGAGGTGTCTTACTGAGGACACTACACTAGAGTAACAGTCTAACCTGCAGTCAGTCACGAATCCATCTAGATGGGGACTTGCCAGAAGAAACTGTAGATGATGAATGCTTCCAGCCCTCTTTCATGCCAAGATTCAGGTGTTGAAGAAACATGCTGAGCAAGCATAGAAAAAGAAAGCAAAAATAACATTTTGCTTATTGCCATGTCTTTTATGGAAACTTTTCCTGACAAAGCTTATCTCTTTTTCAAGCTAGAAAAAAGAAACATGGCTGAAAGTCTTTTTTTTTCTTTTCTTTTTTATAGAGCAGGATAAAAGGGCAAATTTGGAGCTGATTAATGATGGAAGGATAAATTCACAAAGTATTTCAATAAAAATGTCTCCAACGTCCATAAAATTGCACTGTACTGGTAACTAGTAGATACCGACTTAGAATAATATGTGTTAGAGCTTGCTTTACAATTTACACAGAGCACAATGTTATGACTTGTGCATAAAACTCTGATCTATTATGTTAGGTTTCTCTAGAAAGAATAAAAGAAACAGGAAAGAAGAAAGAAAAGAAGTAAGGAAGGAAGACAGGGAAAGAGAGAGGAAGCAAGGGAGAAAGGAACAATCATAAGGACACATAGTTCACATGGTTAAGGCTGTCAAGTCCCAAGACTCACAGGCAGCTACCTGGGGACTCAGGGAAGGTCATAGTATAAGTTTGTGACCAAGTTCAAGTCTGAAATTAAATGAAGACTGGTGTCTCCACTACAATAGATGGGATGAGTTCCACTCATTAGGCCTCTTGCAATTAGTGTAAGTCATTGTGAGAAAACAGCCCATATTGAAAGTTAAAACCCTATAAAAGGACTAGAAATAACAGTGTTCGATGCTCATGCAACATTTAGAGTAAAAGATAGTCTAACCAGATTGGAAATATTCATAAGTTGTGTAACATTTGGAAGTAAAACTAAGCCAGATCTTGATTCAGTAGTGATAAAATATTAGTCCTAAATTAAGTACTGATCTGATTTTATATGATATATCTCAAATACAAGTTATCAAGATGTCAAACTATTTTAAATACTTTTAATTTATATGAAAAATAAATAAAATTTATGGAACTTCAAATATCCTGCATCCAGTAAAGGGTAAAATTTATGATATCTGACACCTCATAACAAGTTTCTGGGTATGCATAAAAACAATTAAAAATGTAATACAATCCATGTTGAGGAGAAAAATAAAAATATTAATCAACCTGGGATTGTCACAAGTATTAGAAACAATACATAAGGGTATTAAAACATATATATTCTGTGTTCAAAAATTTAATAAAACATAAATAATTAAACATCATAAACTTCCAGTGATAAAAGTACAGTTTCTGAAATGAAAATTACAAAGGAATGAATTAATAATAAATTGGGAATTAAAAAGGAAATTTTTGGCCAGGGATATAGCTCAGTGGCACAGTGCCTGCCACTCAGGTCCTGAGTTCGATTCCCAGCTGACAAAAAATTTTAAAAATAAATAAATACAAGGTTCAAATTTTGGTGAAGTCTTAGTTGTAGCAATAAAAACTATACAAAGTGAAAAATCACAATAAAATAAAAAATTAATAAAATAATAACAGACACAGAAATAGTGAGTTAAGAGAATACAAAATGGTTTAATGTATACATAATAGGGGTACCCAAAGAAAGGAACAACAACAATAAAGAAAAAAACACTAGTGGCCAAAAGAATTGCAAATTTGGTGTAAATTATAAAAACACAAATCTGTGAAATTCAACCAACCAGTGTATGCATAATTAAACTTCATAAAATCAGAATTAAAAGGAATATCTAAAAAGCAGCTGAAGGGAAAAAACACTTCTGATTAAAAAAATAAAATTAGGCACAATAAGCCAGTGTAGCAGTATATGCCTGTAATGCCAGCACTAGGGGCCTAAGGTGGGAGGATCACTTTGAGTTCAGGGCCAGCCTGAACTACATAGCGGTACCCTGTCTAAACAAACAAACAAACCAAAAAAACCCCAACAACAAACAACTAACAAAAACCAACCAAATAAACAAAAAATCACACACACACACAGAAGCTAGGCACAGTAGCAGACTTCTTACTAGAAGTCAATGTGAGGAGACAGTAGAGTGATATCTTAAATATTAAAAGAATTGTTTGTTAATGCAGAATTTTATAAAAAGTAAAATATCTTTAAAAACTAAACACAAAAAGTCTTTGTTATCAAGACCAGACTTCACGAAATATTTGACTAGTTTCTACAGAATGAAAATTTTTCATTCTGTAGAAACTAGTTTCATTCCAATTGACACTATGTAATTGTCAACCAAAAATGAATGTTTCACAATCTGAAAAGAGTATTAGAAAATGCCTGAGGATGCGTATGTTTGTCTTACCAAGGATGACAGTAATACTGGCCTTAGTAGAGGAAAGAGAGCTGATAAAGCATATCCTGTGAGCACAAGGTTGGCTCCACCCGACTAGGAATGTTTTAACCTGAAAGTTATAAAACATAAATAATTAACAGTATACAATACACAGACACGAGCCAACAAAAAGCACAGAAATATTTCTTAAGCTTAAATATCTTTGAAAATAATTAACTATTAATTAAAAAATGACAGCCATGAAACTGTTTTTAGCATATTTATTCATAAAAAAACAAACAAAAGAATATCTTTCAAGAGGGAAGAAAAAGAAGGATACTGTAAGGTTCTTATACTGTGTATAAAATAATGTAGTATTATTTTTACTATGCTGTGATAAATAATTTTTATACATATATCATTAACCAGCTGTCTATCAACTACTAGCATTTTCTGAAAAATAGTTGAAGACAGTAAGCTTCAAGGCTATAAAATAAATCACCCTTTTTTGATCAATGCTGGTTTTCTGATGGGACAAAATGAGAATGCTTGTTTCAGCTTTCTTTTCCATGTATATTCCAGTTGCTTTCTTCCCACACTCACACAATTTGCCTCACCTCTCTGTCTTAGCTTCTTTACCCTCCCTCCCTCCCCAATAACTACTCTTTCATGAGCAAACAGTTTATGGCTTTATACTGCCACATATTGTCTACTTTGGTTAAGGCATACAACCAGTTGGTCAAAGAGGATATATAGATTTTTACTTCAGCCTATCGTTAATCACCAACTTATTCTAGAAATACGGATACATCTAAGCCAAGAAAAACAAGCTTTTTGAAGAGGACCCTAATCCCATATTTCTGTCCTTTTATTCCAAATACTGAAACTTTCAACTTAGGTCACCTACATTGAAAAGATTGTAAGCAGGTTGCAAGCAGTCCAAACCAACATAAGGAAGCACAGCTTAAAGCCTAAGCTAGCCTGCAGGATACAGCTTAAAGTACTGGATGAACTCCAACTGCAGAATTCTTTTAGCAAGCCAAAGCAGAGAACTCCTGCTCTAGACATTCATCATATAGTGTCAATTATCATGGCCACCCTAAGTGGCAGGGGAGATCACTGGCCAAATTTTAGATTAGATATTGATACTGAAAATACCACACACACACATCACAATGCACAAAAATATTATTAACTCTGAAACTAAGTCTTTGGGAAGGGCGAGGTAGTTTCTTAAACATCTGAGGAGACTTGAGAGCATAAAGACAGACAACAGACTCAGAGTTTATACTACAGTGGGGCTGAGCAAGTGTTTCTGTTCAGGGACAGGGATTTGCACAGTCTAAATCAGCCATAGGCCGCAGGAAAGAGCACCAGGCTTTCTGTCCAGGTTGTTCTGGTGTGGGACACAAAAGCAAGAGGCAGGGAGAGTCTTGCAAACTATTGTCTGTGAGACATGAAACTTGGATCAGAGACTTTTTATGAAATTTGACAGATCCATAAACACTAAAAAGAAAACTATTTTTTTAAAGGTTTTATTTAAAGAGAAACAAAAGCATGTAAAGGGTAGAGATAATACAGAATTCAAAAAAAAGGATAAGCAATAAGAAATCACTACTTAATAAATTACATATTATCCTCTTAGAAATAGTTGTTCAAGTTACAAAATTAAAGCATACAAAGTAGACAGTCAAACAGTGAGAGTGTCAACAGCTACATATGCATGAATCTCTAAATGTATTTCTATCCTTTCTGTATTAGAGGGAAAAACAATACATATGCATGAATCTCTAAATGTATTTCTATCCTTTCTGTATTAGAGACAAAACAAAACAAATTCCTAAAAAAACATGAAACCAAAAAGTCGTATAAAACCACACTACAAGGTGATCTACAATGATTACTGTGTTGTTTCTTATTATCTTCAATAGAATGTCTGTATCATCAGGCATAATTGAATATAACAGTATAATTGAGTATAGCAGTAAGTAACAATATTAGTAAAATAAAACATTGTAGACTGTATAAAACTTCAAAGGCAGGTAATAATCAAACCATAGTGGATATTCTAGTGGATCTTGTCATCTTAAGTGCAGTTGCCTATACTCTCAGACTTGATACTATCAATCATAAGAGCTTTGAATAAAATCTATCAATACAAAACAGCAATCCAACAAACCAGATTCAATTATGATCAGTCATGGTAAAACTGTGTAGGTTTTACAGAGCTTTAGATAATAGGAAATTAAGGATGATTACTGTACTGTATCCTGTTATTTTCAGGATTACTCTCTGTGCCCTCAAATCTAGTACAGGTAGACTGGAACAGAATATAATACATCTAAGCAGAATGGTGTGTTTAATGTGGGTTTTAAATCCTGGTGCACTATTAACAGCATAGCATATCAAGGCCGTCTATGTCAAAATTTCTATTTATCCTTCTCTGCCTCATTTCTGCTATGGTACTTTTCTGCCTTTGTTTAGTTTTCTCCTTAATTCTACTGCCTGCCCCACTCATTGGGGCCTTTCTGCCACTGTTCCTAAAATCCTGGTATTTTTTTTCTCTCTGTCTAGAATGTCCTTCAGTATTCTCAGCAGGGTTGGATTGTTGGTCACAAACTCCCCTAGTTCCTCTTTGTCATGGAAGCATCTTGTTTCTCCATTAATTTCTAGTGACAGTTTGCAGGGTACATCAGTCTGGGCTGGAGGCCACCTTCCTTCAGGACTTGGAAGACTTCACTCCAAGCTCTTCTTGATCTGATGGTCTGTGTCGAGAAGTCAGCCATGATTCTGATGGGCTTACCTTTATAAGTAATCCATTTCTTTTCTCTGAGGGCTTTTAATATTCTGTTTTTATATTGAATTTCTGGTATCTCGATTATTATATGTCTGGGTGTAGCTCTGTTTTGGTTGTAGGTGGCTGGAGTTCTGTATGCCTCACACAACCAAATGTCATTTTCTTTTCCCATGCTTGGGAAGTTTTCCTTAATTATTTCAGTGAATAGCCTTCGTAATTTGCCTGTATGTATTCCTGCTTTTTCGTTCACATTTCTTATTCTTAAATTGTAGATTCTCTTGTCATCTTCTAGCCTTTGTATTGTTACTGCCTGTTTCCTTGTTGTTTTTAAGAGTTCTTTTCTTTCATGATCACACACTGCCAACTTATCTTCAAGTTTTAATAGTCTATCCTTAGTTTCTTTTAAGGCATTTTACCAGCTTTCAATTGAGTTTTTAATTTCCTGGTAGTCTCTTTGAATCTGCTTCATGTATTCTATATTTTCTTTATATTGTTTATTGAATGTTTCTCTCCTTTTTTTTGTGTTCCTCCCTTCTTTCATCTGTATCATCCTGAGAGATGCTTCCTGAGAGCATTTCTTTTATTACTCTACTCATATCCTGCCTTACCTGATTTAATATTTCAGATCTGAGCTCATCTACAAGGTCCCGAAGATATTTCTTAATGTCCATTGAAGCCATCTCTGATGTTGCATGTTTGCCACCCTCAGACTCCCTTGTTTTTCCTTCTCCTGGATCAGGGATCTTGGCAGATCATTGCAAAAATGCTGTGTCCCTTTAGTTTTTAGCGGTTTCAGTTGTAGTCTCAAAGT
This sequence comes from Hydrochoerus hydrochaeris, assembly GCA_004027455.1. Lineage (NCBI taxonomy): Eukaryota > Metazoa > Chordata > Mammalia > Rodentia > Hydrochaeridae > Hydrochoerus > Hydrochoerus hydrochaeris. Next base: position 87,031 of record PVLA01001879.1, read on the forward strand.
ATTTGACAAGCTTTTTTAAGTTTTAATTTCTTCCTGTGTGAAGAGGATCCATCTTCCTCTGTCTGAGTCTCTCCAGGGTGTTTTATCCTGGCATATGAATTGTTTCTCCTGGGAGGCTTTGTATTCTGTTGCTCACTGTTCTGCCATCTTGTCTTCTCTCTCAAAAGAAAACTCTAAAACTTCCATAAAGTAAAAAAAATTCTATCCATGTTATTTAATTTCAAGATTTATTATAAATCTGTTGTCTTCATTTAGTATGGTATTGCATAATATTAAGTGATAGATTAATGGAAAAGATTAAAAAATACAAAAATAATAGATTGATAGAAAAGATTTTTAAAAATGCAAATGTATTTGCAAATAAATTTTAACAAAACTGCAATGCAGTAGAATTAAGTAATGCATGAGTATTTTTTGTTGTTGTAATTGTTGAGTAATAGTAAATGACATACACAGGTTAAAGGAGAACAGTTTTCTTGGTTCACAGTTTCAATTCGTTGTCACTTGGCTACAAGACAGGCATAACCAGGAAAGAAAGGCACTGTGGAGCAAAGTAGCTTAATTCACAGTGGCTGTGAAGCAGAACGCTGAGTGAAAGGACCTGTAACAGATACCTGTGAAAGCTATGGCTCCTGTTATTATAGGCAGCTTGATGGGTAGAAATTAATAAGCAGTCAGACAGGGATAGACCCTGGAAGAAGTCAGTGCATAAGATGAGAATAAATGAAAACTGGCTGGAGGCACATCCGAAGAAGGCAAGGTTGCAGTGCTCAAGCTTGCATACTTCCCTAAGGGATGAGTGGAAATTTGAGGTTATACAGTAAATGGTAACACCCAGTTCACTAAATGGAGCTATGCATCAGAGCCTCTGATGGACGACAAGCTCATTTAGATTCATCTCTTCTCAAATTATTCCTGTTTCAGGGATTGTAGATTGAGGTTCATAATTCTAGTCATATGCCCTTACTATATATATGCCCCACTTCCTTATTAAAGCAATGTCAACTAAGCAGTATACTTGTAATCTTATTGGTTAATTATAGTTTGATCCATGTTATACCCACATTTTTTAGTTTGTTTATAAATTATCCCTGACAAAGGGCCTGAGCAACAACCCTATTAGGACCACTCCTATTTCTCAGGAACAATTCTTATTCCAAAAAACCTTTCCTCCTCCTTATTCCTTTGGATTTCATTCTTTGATTTCAGAGCACACATGTTAGCATATGTGACATCTGGCAGGTTGGAAGTTACATTTCTATATCACCCTGGAGGTCCAACTGAGACAATTGGAAAGAGGTCCGAGTTGGCTTTTGTTTCATGGTACCTCTAAATATCTTGACTGGATTCTGAATTGTGATTCATTAGGTACTCAAGAAGTGTCATCCATTATTGCTGGCTGCTTTTGCCTTTTGTTGCTTGTTTGATCTGTGGTAAAAGTTGAGAGCAGGGAAGATTGTGATGCCTTCATGTTTAGGTTTCTTTGATGGAATGTTTATTTTTGCAGGAACCTTATATTACTGTTTTATATATATGCTACATTTAGACTTAATTCTACCCTGGTTGCTGAATTTATTTGTATTTTTTTCTTGACTTGTTTGGTAATTCTGAGAAGGCTTTTATCTTATTTAGACAACTATTTGGAATGGCTTTTTGAATTTTGAATTACTTTGCAGCACATGCTCTTGGGTATGTCTGAGGTCAAGGGCCAGCATTTGGCAGTTTTTCCATGTTATGGATGGTTGTTCTCATTGTCACTAAATGGTATTATGCCTCTCTTTACAATTCTGGAAACCTTTCTTTTCTTCAATTGAAACTCCTGAGTCCCTAGAAAATGAGTGATCATCTATCAACTACTTCACCCCCATCTCTGGGTTAGAAGAGAATCAGAATTCATGATTACCCAGAAAAGCACACATAATGGCATTGGCTAACCCAGTTCCCAGGCAAGGGTTTTTTACTGTGACTGGCAGGACTGGCAGGAGAAAACACACAGTCAGTTAGGTCTCTTGATTGTTGGTTTAATTCTTTGCTTGAAATGTTTCCCTTATGAAACATGGCTATAAAAATAGTAATAAATTGTAGTTTGTGTTTTTTGGAAACACACTCTGGGTTGGAAAGGTGACATATCACAAGAAGTAGGTGCATATATTGGTAAGGGTAGCTAATCCAGCCCAGTATATCTTCTGGTCACTCACCAGTTAACATCCACCTTTTCTGGAGAAGGATAAGCTAAATATATTTTCCAAAGAAATCTCAAAAAAAGCTGAAGGGAAAAAAAAAGAAATTGTTGAGCTGAAAATGATTTTTTTTCTTGAAACAACTGCAGGTGATTTACCAGTTATTAATATACATTAAACAGATAGACAGGCAAACATACACAAAATGACAACATTTAAATCAAAGTGCTCTGCCAGATGTATTTGGCCAAGCTGAACTACAATAATCTTTTTACCATTTTTAGTTGTGTAACTACAAATAGACTAGTCAGAAGTTTCTTTTAGTTTATCATTTAACAGATATCTCCAATTATAAGTCACAATAAATGAAAGAAAGAAAAGAAAGAAAGAAAAAAAGAAAGAAAGAAAGAAAGAAAGAAAGAAAGAAAGAAAGAAAGAAAGAAAAACTCTTATACCTATGAAAGCAAAAGACTGTTGTTGAGATGGCTCTGAACTGATGGTTTATCTGATTAGAATAGCCAGGTGTTCAGCCATCTCATTGTTTTGATTGCCATGGTTGTTTGATAGCCACAGTTGCTAAGGTAACAATTTTAACACTGTTTATTTTCAGGGGTTATGTTCGTATTCATCTTTTTCCTGATTAATAGTTGACACTCTAAAGTAATTGAATGGATTAGTTTCATATCCTTAGGGAATGAGGAACAAGGGAGGGGAACCTCAGGCTTAGTAATGATAACTGTAACCAGGGGCACCTTAACGACCATACACACTTGGTTTTCCAGTGAATTATATCTATATTTCAAACACAACTCAGGATTGTCTCTTGGTGCAGAGAAAATCTGAATATAAGATACTTCTAAAACCATTTTTCATCTCTCTCTTATAGTACAATTCCAGTTGTAAAATAGTATTATAATCAACACTTCTTCATTCTACTTTACCTCCAGGGGATATACAGGCCATGTGTGGTTGTATAAAAAATATAGAACAGTTCTTCCTCAGAGTGTGATGATCAAATTATTTCCAGTCCCTAAAGGAGTAAGAAAATTCAAGACTGAGTTCCCCATCTGCAAAACAATGCAAAGAGAAGAACTCATCTGTGTTAGTCCCCTTTATTTTTTATATGCCTTCATGTGTTCCCTGAGCTTATCCTTCTCCAGAAAAGGTGGTTGTTAACTGGTGAGTGACCAGAAGATATACTGGTCTAGATTAGCTACCCTTACCAATATATGCACCTACTTCTTGTGATATGTCACCTTTTCAACCCAGAGTGTGTTTCCAAAAAACACAAACTACAAACCCAAAGCTTATAGAAGAGAGGAAATTGTAAAGATGAGAGCAGAAATTAATGTAATTGAAACTAAAAAAAATACAAATAATTAAAGAATTAAGAAGCTGGTTTTTTGAGAGAGAGAGAGAATAAACAAAATTGATAAACCTCTGGCCAACCTTATCCAGAAAAAGAAAGAAAAAATTCAAATCCACACAATAAGGTCTGAAAAGTGGGAAATTACTACAGATCCCATGGAAATTCAAAAGATCCTGAACACCTACTTTGAAAATCTCTACTCACATAGGTTGGAAAACACAGAGGAAATGGACAGATTTATAGGAATGTATGAACTACAAAAGGTCAGTCAAGAAGACATAGCAATTTTGAATAACTCAATATCAACTACTGAAATAGAAAACATGATTAAAAACTTACTAACAAAGAAAAGCCCATGTCCTGATGGATTCATGGCTGAATTCTATAAGAAATTTAGAGAAGATTTTATCATGAATACTCCTCAAACTCTTCAATAAAATTGAAAGAAAAGCAGTCTTCCCTGACTCATTCTTGAAGGCAAGTATCACTCTGATACCAAAACCAGAGAAAGACACAACCAAAAAGGAGAAATATAGCCCAACGTCACTAATGAACACTGAGGCAAATATTTTCAATAAAATATTGGCAGATAGAATGCAGCAAATCATCAAGAAGATTATACATGACCAAGTGGGATTTATTCCAGGAATGTAGGGATGGTTCAACATATGCAAATCAATAAATGTAATACACCACATTAACAGAGTCAAAAATAAAAATCACATGATCATTCCAATAGTTGTAAAAAAAACTTTTGATGAAGTCTAACACCTGTTCATGATAAAAACCCTACAGAAAGTTGGAATAGTCAGTTTGTACCTCAATCTCATCAAGGCCAATTATGATAAACCAACAGCCAAAATTATATTAAATGGACAACAACAGAGAGCCTTCACTCTAAAATCAGGAACAAGACATAGATGTTTACTCTCACCACTCCTGTTCAATATAGTTCTGGAAATATTCGCCAGAGCAGTCAGACTAGAAGGAGAAATGAAAGGAATAAAAATAGGAAAAGAAGAAGTTAAATTACATTATTTTCAGAAGACAAGATACTCTACATAGAAGACCCCAAAAACTCCATTAAAAGAATATTAGAGCTAATAAAAAAGTTCATCACTGTAGCTGAATACAAAATCAATACTCAAAAATCAATAGCATTTGGTACATAAGCAAAAAACTCCATGAGAGAGAAAGTATGAACTATTGCCTTTCACAATAGCATCTAAAAAATGAAATACTTAGGAATCACCTAACCAAGAATGTAAAAGACCTATATGCTGAAAATTATACTACTCTAAAAAAGGAGATTGAAGAGGATATTAGAAAATGGAAAGATATTCCTTGCTCTTGGCTAGGAAGAACCAACATTGTGAAGATGGCCATACTCCCAAAATTATACAGATTTCATGCAATCCCAATCAAAATACCATTAACATACCTTACAGATCTAGAGAAAATATTCCTAAAGTTCATCTGGAAACATAAGAAACCTAAAATAGCAAAATCAATTCTGGGCAACAAAGGCAAGACAGGAGGTATCTCAATTCCTGACTTGAAACTATTCTACAAATCCACAGTAATAAAATCAGCATAGTACTGGCAAAGAAATAGACCTGAGGATCAATGGAACACATTAGAAGATGCAAACATATATTTGACAAAGGGGCTGAATTACCCACTGCAAAAAAGATAGCCTCTTTAATTAATGGTGCTGGAAAAATTGGCTTTCCACATATTGAAGACTGAAAATAGACCTGTGCCTATCACCATACTCTAAAGTTAAAATGGATCAAGAGTCTAAATGTTAAAACAGAAACACTAAATCTACTGGAGGACAAGGTAGATAGAAATCTTTGAGACATAGGGATAGACAGAGAATTCATGAATAAAATGAAAACCTCATGGGAAATATTTCAAAGAATCAACAACTTGGATCTCATATTACTAAAACATTTTTGCACTTCAGAAGAAATCACCAAGAAAGTGAAAAGAAAACCCACAGAATTGGAAAGAATTTTAGCCAACAATCCTTCAGACAAAGGCCTTATATCCAGAACATATAAAAAATTGAAAAACATCAAGCCCCCCAAATTCAAAGACCCTCACCAAATATGGGCATCAGAGATGAATACACAGTTCTCAGATGAAGATATACAAATGGCAAATAAATATATAAAGAAATGTTCACCATCACTGGTTATTCAACAAATGCAAATTAAAACAGCATTGAGATTTCATCTCACCCTGAAAAGAATGGCTGCCATCAAGCAAACAACTGATAACAAATGTTGGCAAGGCTGAGGGAAAAAGGAACACTTCTCCACTGTTGGTGGTAGTGCAGATTGGTGCAACCACTGTGGAAATCAGTGTGGAGATTCCTCAAAAAACTAGGATTGGAAGTTCCAACTACTCCTCTCCTGGGTATTTTCCCAGAAGAATTGAAAAGATCATGTCACAGTTATCTATGTGCACTTTTGTTCACAGCAGCAAAATTTGTGATAGTTAAATCTTTGAAACAACAAAAATGGCCATCAACCACAGAGTGGTTGAAAAAAATGTGGTATTTTTATGCAATGGAATACTACTCAGCATTTGAAAAGGATGATCTTGTGGCCTTTAGAGGTAAATGGATGTAACTTGCGAATATCTTCATTAGTCAAATAAACAGGACTCGTATTAGTAAATATCACATTGTCTCTTTAGTGTAAAAATTAATAAAAACTGATAGAGTAATGGAATCCAAAAAGTGTAATAGATATTATAAAAGTGAAAGGGAAGGAAAGTGCTCTAAAGGATAGAACAGTATGTATAGCGTGTAACATACATATTAACCATATTATAACATAGATAGTAACCATATTACTAAATTTCTGCTTGATCATTGAACAGAAGTGTTTGCACTGTCAATGTTTGAGTGTCCAGCCACTTTTTATGCTTTGATTTTGTAACTTTAACAACTATTTTTAAGATGACTATATGTAATGTATCAACTAGCAATTTTATGTTAATGATTTTTTGAATTCTGTATTATTATTTTTTCTCTTTTTTCTGCCTTTTAAATTTTCTTTTCTTCCTTTCTTTAAATTAAAAATATTTGGAAAAAACTTTTTCTAAATCATGATGAGATTATTTATGACAGAATAAATATAATCTATATGGTAAATGTCTTACAGTTGAATATCTTTCATAATAGCAGCAATATTGATAGCCTTAACCAATTATTTACAGGAAGCTAAGTATCATCTTTAATACTTATCTTTAAGCTAACTGCCACTCACATCCAAACTCATGCCCTAATTATGACAGCATGTTCCATAATTTGGGAAAATTACAGTATGCTAAGAATTGTAATATGAAGATAACAGAGAGTCTCTAAAATTAAAGTATGCTATAGAAAAAACATAAAATATTTGAAATGAGATTATACCATAGAAGAGGTAGCTATTGCAAATAAGACCATCAAAAAATATTAAGATCAAGTATTTGATTGGAAAAAACACAAAAGACATCACTCAAATATAGTAAAATGTAATATATTGTTTAAAAAAAACAATTTGATGATACTGAGGATCAGATGAAAATCTTAGATATTTCTGTGAGAGGATAGAATGAAAAAGTCATTTAGAAAATGTTTTTTATGAATTAAAACATGCTTCTATTATTGCATGGAGCCATTTTATTTTTAAATGAATTTTAAAAAGGAGAGAAGGTGTATCTTGACATTAACCAAATAGGTGTTCATAGCATGTTGTACATCATATAGCTCTTACTATATAAAATTTCCAATAATGAAAGCAAATCTATACCACTAGAATGTAAACCAATAGTTGCAATGGACAGTCACATCAATAAGAAGTATATTGAAGGAAAAATAGAGATTTTCAAGAAAAACAAATGAATGAACTTTATTGAATAATGGATAAATCTATCTTGATCTGCTGATCATTTCATGTGTGTATATGTAAAACAACTAAATTGTATGGTTTAAAATGTTAGTTTTGTGTCAATTTCACCTCAGTATAACTGTTTTTGATATCCCATGCTGTAAAAATTTAGGATTGGAAACTTTATTGAAGGGTATAGCATACAATACGTATAGATTGATAGTAGAATCAGACAAATATCATGGATTTCACTTGATGAAGCAAATGAAAAAAATTTCTGGTCCAAAAAATATAAGAATTAATAAGTATTTCAACAGTTATTTTATGATGGGAGCAAAATTTTGAGAATATTGTTAATAAACTTTATTTTGGTTAATTCCTAATTGTCACTATTCCTATAATATTGATATCAAGACCAGTGCCTGAAGGACACATGGATTCTCTGTTACTTACTATATGAAGCTTATTGGATTCTTGAAGAATACAATAGGACAATTTAGTCACTTTTATATGGAAAAAGAAATGAAGTTTGCTTCATTTTTTCCCTTCAGAGTTATGGAATAAGATTGTAAAGTCATATGCACTTGCTGTTACTTAGGGATAGAACACAGAAGAAATATCAAAATAAATATGTGAAAACCAATAAACATTTTTCTAATAATACTTGTGTTTGACACAAATTTGGGACATGGCAGCACATAGGAAAACTTTGGCTGTAAATTTAAACATGGTACAGATTATAAAGTACTACTTTGGCAGAAGGCAGAAATAAGAAAACCTTTGTTGCTGTTTAGAGATGACAGATGTGTTGGGGAGCCATCTGAGATCTTGGTAAATGTTCAAAAAAGGCTATGAGGACCAATACAATTCCATGACAAGACCACCTTTAAATGAAATTAACTATTCTTGGGGAACTGAGACTGGTGTCAAACAAGAATCTTTATAAGCTAAAAAATTCAGAGGTCATTATAAGTCCTGGATTGTCATTGTCTTAGAGACACAAGTTACTGTACTTCTCTACTCAGAAACTATTGGTCAGGATCAAGTTAAAGCTGGAGAATTTACTCTGAATCTTCCACAGAGACAAGGTGAATACATGATATTATGACACTCTCGGTTTTAAAAGCACATAATCATAAAGAACAGCTGGCAAAGAGATTATCACAATAATTACATTCATTCAAATAAAAGAAGCTATGATTTCTTTACATACATGAGGGTAGTATGTACAAATTATAACTCTATAGCATTGTTTAAACAACTGGGTTTGAAACAACAGAATGCATGACTACAGCTGCAATGAAAGGAGCCTGGTTTTTATTTCTTTAAAAATATGCTTATCTTTAATAACATTTGTAAGGCTATTATATGGTGTGAAAATTTAATACACTAGTTTTGTCATTGGATAAAAACCTTTCAAAAGTATTCCCTAAAAATTTTTTCAGAATTCAAGGTGATTTGCTTTAAGCAACAGAGCAAATATCAGAAAACTGTTTCTTAAAATCAGTTTAGATTTTAGCATGTTTTAAACTAATTCATTAACAAGTCGTAATGTCATCTACTCAAATATTGAACTAATAATTATAATTTTTTTCCTTAAATCACATTGCATGGATTTACAACACAAATCAAAATGAAAGTTCTTTTTTTTAAGAGCAGAAATATTTATTGAGAAAAAGAAAGCTTCTGTCTCAGAGAGAGACAGAAGGGGTCCCGAGTGCTTTGTCAAAGATTGTGTATTTTATTTTTTTAAAATTTTATTTAGAGGGGGAAAAAAAGAAAAAAGGGTAGAAACTACAGAATTAAAAAAAAAGTAAGAAATCACTAGTTGATAAATTACATATTGTCTTCTAGATTTAGTGATTCAAGTTACAAAATTAAAGCATACAAAATCGACATTCAAACAGTGAGCCTGCAAACAGTTCTGTTCAACGATCCAACAAAAACTTAGCAACATGCTTATCAATACTACACACTTAAATGTACATGCAGTTATATCCTTTAGAGCACTTTCTTTTCTTCCTTTTGCTTTTTAAGTCCATTATCTGTTTAATCATGTTTCAGCTTGTTCAGTACCTTACTGATTGATCTGTTTTGTTGTAATTTACCTTTTAATCACCTTATATAATTCTGTTGCTTTGTTTTTGAGTTTCTCATCATCCATTCCCCATGGATCAGCTTTGGTGGAGTTGGGAGTTTTTGGAAGTATTTTGTTACTTTGTTATCTTTTTAATTTTTTTTTTATTTTGAAGGTAGTAAAAATACAACAGAATAAGATAGAACAAAGCCAATTGAGACAGTGCAGTGAAATTGGTTACAGTACTTCACAGCAGGTTACCAGGATAACAGTAATAGGTACCATAGTATATCTTGTTATCTTCACAAAAGTTGTTCTTTCAGTCATTTATAGCAAAATCAAAGGAAATATAGAACATTATAGAACTTATCAAAACAGAATATTGAATAGAGCAGTACAATTAATTGGAGCAAAGCAAAACAATGATAACAATGTTTGCCTTGAAAGAGATGGTAGAAGGAAACCCTCCCTATTTGCTACACAGCATATGATCAACCTCCCAAGAGCTGCTCAGACCTCTGGCTCCCATTTACTAACGGGGGAAATTGGGATGGGATGTTTGATTCTCAGCCTGCGCGCTGGTAGGCTCACAGCCTCTTACCAGGGTGGCCGGCTGGTTGCTTGGTTTCTGGGGCCCTAAATTCCAACATGACATGGATCTCAGGAGATGGCAGTAGTTCTTGCCCTGGGATGCCCGCAGCCTGCCAGGCCACAAACACTTACCAGGGCGGCTTCAGGAGAATGTTCTTAAATAATCTGTAGTTTCTCAATCATCCTTCAGTTTTTCCATTCTTATAACATAATGATTTGGGGTTTCTGATTTTTTTTTTTTTTTTACTGTGAAAAGTATTGCTATCTTTTCAGATAAATTCTCATTTATCTCAAGTGTATTTGGTTAGTTGAATTAGTATTAGAAAGGATGGGTAATAGCTACTTGAAATATAAATCATGGAGAGAAATTATTATATGCAATGATTATATGAGATAAAATGAAAAAAAACAGAACTCTGCTGTCTTAGAGATTTTTGACATCTTTAAAAAATAATCTCCATTTTATTTTCTCATGTTATCCTACTCTGTTCCAGTATGATTAAATAAAATGAATTTAGTTTTACAAATGTTTTTATGTCACTGTGACAAATATTTTCAGTGTAACATATTAATGAAAATAGAATTCCATTAAGATTAAGGAAATAAAGATTTTTATTTTTTAGTACATAGCATAATGTTATCAAAAATTATACACAATAAAGAAATGAGAATGTCTATGAGTGATCCATTCCAAATTGAGTTGAAAGCAACTTGTCATATCAAAAAATATAAAAAATGATTTATAAACTTTAATGGAAATCTACTTATTTCACATTTTTGAATTTGTCAATGTTATATCTTTTATTTTTGAGGAAAAAAGTGCATATTTTCCAAACTGGATGCATTCTGAGAATAATGACAATAATCTGAATTTATCCTAGCACCAAATGTACGAATTAATATAAAAATTTATGCTACTTGAGTAAAACATAAATGCTAACAAAATCTTATGATTTTTATATTTAAATTATTTTAAAAATTATTCCCTTTTTAGGTAAAATACAATTTGTAGGAAAATTAATATATAGTATCTAGGATTGAAATTAAGATATAAAAATAATTTAAATTGATATGATAAAGGTAAATAATCTTATAACTATGAATCTTTTGGAACAAGGTGAATCAGAGTTTGTAGACTGTTATCATCAGCATATTTGTTTAACTTCTTTCTTCTAAAATAGTGAAAATGTATATTTATGGATTCAGTAAAATGAAGATGTTTGGTATGCTCATAGTCCTCAAGTATTTTAAAAAATAACTTTAAGGTCATTTATGGAATGACTGGAGGAACAAATCAATCATGATACTCTTATAAAGTTCACATGGGCAAGATTTGATTTAAATACTAGTATAAAGTGTGAAATATGGCTACAGGACATGATTACCCTGGTGATCTGTGTTATGCAGTAGTATATACCCCAAATCACTTTGACTCTTTCATTTACAATTTATTTTATTTCCTCTCCTCAAATACACCAAGGACATCTCTTTACAGGTCTGCTCTAATTTAGAACATTTTTTTTTACAGGTCTGCTCTAATTTACTACAAATTATGCTAAGGAATTCTTTGGTTCTAATATGAGATCTCTGAGCAAAACATTGACATAAATGGGTACATGAGTATACAAATCACATTTTGTAACACAAATTAGGTGCCATACCTTTGATCACATTTGATATGTGACTACACAGTAACACAACCTAACCAAATACTCTTAACTCCTAAATGAAGAAAAATAAAAGACAAGTTCTTCAGTAGAGTACAGTAGCACATTTTGAGTAACAACTCTTGAGTATCATTTCTCTACAGACCGAAAGGTTAGCTTACCAAATCCTTCTTACTTTTGGTAGTTTTCAGAGACAATTAAAAGTTTTGTTTTACCTGATCTAGATTTTCTCAGTGTTCTCAGTGTTAAGTTAAACCTAAAAGTAATAATTGCTGAAATGCAATACTTTATTTTGTCATTGCAATACAGTAGGTGTTGCTCACTTAGCTAGTCATGTACACACAGTGCATCACCTTCTTTGAGGAATCACACCATAGCAATGGCAGTGATTTAGATACTCAGTAGGAAATATGGCTATCCAACAGCTACCACATAGTGGTCTAATGACAATTTCCATTACTCAATAATTGTATTGAAAGTGGACTTACCTGATATCTGCAATAGTAGGAAAGCCAGAATGAAAAAAAAAAGTCACACTTAGTTTTCACTTAAGATTGGGAAACTTAAAGTAATTTTATTATACAAGAAACATAATATATAAGAAAAATAAATTGCATTCATTATTATCACTGAAATATATTTCCTGCACGATTCTAAACTGAGATAAACTTTCATAAAACAGAAGAAAAAACAACTCCTGCACATCCATTTATCCCAGTAGTATGTTTTTAGCACTCAAGCTGAATAATTATGTCTGAGGTACATTCACCAAGGATTCTGTAAGGAAATTGAGAACTAATTCTACAAAGGCACTGAAATTTCTAGAAAGATGATACACAATAGAGCTCCTATGTATGGCATATTATTGTAAATATGTATCATTCCCATGAGGAGTTTTAAAATAAAATTTAAATGGTTTCCAAAAACCTTTATTATGTAAATATTTAAGACCACTCATTTTAATATCTATAAGATATTAAGTTATTTACTCAAAAAAGAAAAAAATTCTCTTGTAGCTTTTTCAATTCTCACATATGAAAATCAACATTGATTAACCAGAGTCTTGAATATAGATGAGAATATACTGGTGTTTCTGTTGTAATATACTGAAAAATATAAAAATTCATTTTCTCTTATAATGTATCTGTAAATACTGCACAAACTTACTTTAGATTATTTACAAGGAAATTTGAAGTTAAATTTTTATGAATTATTGTTACTATTATCATTATTATTTAATGTTGAATCAATACTGATTTGGATCCAAAGTTAAATTTAAGAAATGTTAATAATTCATCAAAAGAAAACTACATTTTTTTCATATTTTTTTATTTAAAGAGAAAAAAACAGGAAAAAGGTAGAAGTATTACAGAATTTCAAGAAAAGAAGATAAACAGTAAGAAATCACTAGTTGATAAATTACTTATTGTTCTTTTAGAAATAGTTATTCAAGTTACAGAATTAAAGCACACAAAGTGTACACTAAAGCAGTGAGAGTGCAAACAGACCTGTTCAAGAATCCAACAAGAACCTAGAAATATGGTCATCAATCCCACACACCTAAACATACATGCAGCTATATCTTTTATAACGCTTCCTATTTCCTCTTTTTTTTTACAATAGCAATTATACATTTTTAAAATTTTATTTAAAGAGAAGAAAAAAAATTGAAAAAGGGTAGCAACAATACAGAATTCTAAAAGAAAGAAAGAAAAAGGAGAATGAGAAAAAGCCCCACTAAGAAATCAGTAATTTATAAATTACGTACTGTCATCCTGAATGTAGTTGTTCAAGTTACAAAGTTAATGGGTACATAGTAAATATTCAAACAGTCAGACTGCAAACAGTTTTGCTCGAAGATCCAACAAATATTCAGCAATATGGTCATCTATTTTACACACTCAAACATACATATCCATTAGAGCACTTTCTTTTCCTCTCTTTTTGAAAATTACATTTTTATAAGATTTTAAAGTATATTTTCCTTAGGCATACAACCATGGAATGTATTTAATATAATTTAGCCATAGGGCTGTGAAAATTTGTGAAATTTCTGCTAAATAAGACACCAAACTTTATAAAATAGAGTTTTAAAAATAACTGTGACACTTTATATAATCAAAAATATAGAAGGTACTTTTAGTTGGCTCTAGCACAGAAATTCAAACTAGATTTAGCTAATTTCTGTTGTTTTTCTATTGCTCAAGTAAGCTTGTATTAGAGTATCTTTAAAAATTTTTCAAAAGTCTTCTTTTTTTTTTTTTTTTTCAATGTGAGGGATTCAGTGCAGGCTTCACTCAAGCCAGGCAAGTGCTTTACCACTTAGGTACACATCAAGCATGTGTATTTTTATTTTAACCTGTTTTGCTTATTCCTTCCATTCTCATAAAACTGGCTAAATATTATGCTAACCATACAAATGGAAAATCTATAAAATTTGTTATGGGTAAATGCATGAAAATATTTTATGAGTATTTACTATTTATCAGAACACAGTGTAGTATTTATGAGAAAATGTTTAGATAAAAGTAACCAAGACAGATAGAGAGAGAGAGCTTAACCCAGAACTACCACCTAGTTAACATTACTTTGCAGTAACTAAGGTAGTTGACTGTTTTATATGATCTACATTTCAGAGACATTAAGAGAAGTTTGACTAGAATGAAGAAGGTAAGTTTCACTATATTCTCAATGTGTGTGAAAGGAACCTAGAGAAAGATAAGTAGAAAAATATGTGAATGACAAAGAATTGAGCTAATAGTGAGTAATAAATTTATAAATTGTATTAAATTTGTTAGAAAAATCAATCAATAGGAGTATATCAAATCATCAGAGAAATTTATAGTCCATGATTCAAGCTTTAGGTTTCAACCACATGTTGTAAAATGAAAATAGAAAAAGAAATGAAAACATCCAATATAAACAGTTACTGTAGGAAAATATTTGGTAATTCTAAATGGTCAAAAATCAATTGATGTTGATTGAAAGTTGATGTTGATTTCTTTGAAATTTTAGTATGGAAATAAAAGTCACATTATCATTGTTCTTCATTTGCAAAGACTAACATGTTAAAATTAAGACACTTGATTTGTATACTTTGTGCCTGTTCTCAATTTATTCTTGTCTAATTGAAAACATGTTCTAAGATATAACAACATACAGAAACAAATTCTCACAGGTATACTTCTAACATATTCAGCTTGGTACTTAAGGGCTTAGAAATATTCCCTTGTTATTTTATTTGCTGCCAAAAAGGAGTGTCTTGAAGTGAGAAATAATGCTATTGCTACTGCATTAAATATATGTATAAATACATATCTAGATATATGTCATAAATGATATAGAATTTTATATATAGACATGGGAAATGTTCTAATACTTTATTTAAGTAAAATATATTGATGCATTATTTCTCTATGTAAAAACATCAAGTTTTACTTATTTATTTTAGAATAAAGTACACAGTTCATTGTATTGGAAAAGTTATCTATTGCCTCTTGATTTTCATTTCACACCAATCTGTACCTCACACATTTTATAGTGGTTCATTACTAAGATTACAAATACTTTGGTCATCTTTCTGTCCCTTAAAAATACTGTAACATGAGAATGTTCAAAATGTTTTAATTTTGGTCTTTAATGTTTCTTTACTTTCTTTACTTTGATATGAATTTTCTTTACACTGAAGAATATTTCCTGATTAGACATTTACTAATGTTAGGTCAAATTGTTCTAGTATTTCACCTATGTATCTTTTTTTTAACTAGATGTAATATATTGTAGTTGATGAAATTCTTCAATTATTTGTGTACATTGTATCTTAGTCACTACTTCCTTTAGAGCAGAAACCATGATGTTATTATACACTGCTATACTCTCCTAGAAAATAACAAGTGAAACCTTCGCCACCATGTATGAACTTAACAAGTCAATAAATATCCAATGAACTTCTGAATTTTTGCATTCCTTAGCATCTGCTGAATTTGTAGATTTTTTAATATTTATTTTAATAAGTATTGAATACATGAGAAATATATTTAATTATGAAGGTTCAAAGTAAAAAGCATAGTGAAATATTAAACCATGAAAACGTAACTACAAATAGCATAACGTAAAATCTTTAAAAACCAATGAAGTGGTGGATCTAATTTCCATGAAGATGTATGAGTCCAAATTCCCCTCTGTGACTGGCCCAGGATTCTCAAACCAATAATGTATAAAGTAAGGAGTCCCTAAGGATTCTCACATGCAAAGTAAAGCTGCAAACACAGAAGAATTAAAGAATGAAATCTATATACATTGTCAGCAGAAGTAAACATCAATAATACTACAGATTTGAGAACTGGAATTATCACAATGAAAGGAAAAATACAAAAAAATACACTTGAAAATGAACAGAATTGTAAAGTACTACAAATACAAATGTGCACAAACTGATTCTCAGAAAGAATCAGGTATGTTTGGATAGGGAAATATAATGTAGAGTGATAAATCATTAATGATTGAAACCAAACATTATATAAGTGAAAAAAATAGGTGACAAATTAACTGCTAAATAAATTATCTGATAAATGTGAGAAAATTTTGCTCTTATTTGACAGACAATGCTTAAAAGAAATATAAAATGAAATTTAAAAGACCAGAAATGCAAAATGAAAAAAATATATAATATAGTAGATTACATATTTTTTAAAAATAGAAACACTAGAGGAAAGGCAATATTTGACAATACATTGGCTTAATATTTTCTTTAATTATCAAAACACTTAAATTTGAATATTTGAACACAAGTGAACACAAACTCAAAATGTGTGAGAAGTAAATCACAAAAATAAAAAATACAAGAATCATCTAATACATCAGTCAACTTTCTTATTACTGGACACACTACCAAGAAACCACAAATTAAAGAAGAGAAGCTAATTTATTTCACTATTTCAGGTGGTTCAGTGCATAGTTAGCTCCTCCAACCCAGAAAATGACAGAAATGCATAGCAGAGTGATGGTGCTTACATTGCGGTGGTCTGGAATCAGAGCAGTGGAAAAGTTACAGAGAGAAAAGGCTAAGGAATTAAATATGTACTTCAAATTCACATACACTTGACCCACTCAGACACATGCCACTGTGTGCTTTTCAAGTTGATTAGGTTGATAATTAAACTTCACATCGCACCTGTGTATAATTTGGTGAAATGGTAGTGTGTATGTAAACAGAAAATATCTTGTTAATCACTCAAAACTTGTCCAAGTTAATGTATGTATGACACTAACCAAAAGACAAACAAAACCAGTAAAATAATTAGATTTAACTATTAGATAACTTAACCTCTTAATTTTTTGATTTAAATTTACATAATATTTAGAATCAAATAGTGGTCTGCTTGAGAAAACTACAGAGCTCAGTCTTCACTTATGAAAGATGTTAAAATAGTTAAAATTCTACTTTAAAAATGCAAATATTATCAGTAATTTTACGATGTCAATTCTAACAAGGCTTTAAGGAAGTAATGTTATAGCCAGGGTTTACAAAGGAAAAGATTTAATACAGGACATATAATTTTTAGGATTATTTTATAATATTCACCCAAAAAGTAAAGTGCTAAAATGCAGATCTGTCTACCACAGACTCAAAGAACCCAGTTGAGGTGCTGGATCTCAAGGCAAGAGTCCAGCTAAAGGCATAGAACAAATGGCAATGTTCTTCATGAGTCCAGCTGGAGGCCTACAGCCTGCAACAATAGTTCATGCAAGTATTTCAAGGATTCACGCTGGGAAAGCCCATAGGTCAGTGGGGGAAGCTAGAAAATCTTCACCAGCAGGATGAAGGATCTGTGCCAGCATTCTGAGGAGTTTGCACTGGAGCTAGGAAGCAATGCTCAAGGTAAGTAAGGACCTGAGGTTCTCCAATGATGAGAACAACTGAGTTCATATTAGGAAAAACAACATGGACAGGCTTCCCAGGAAATCCATGACACATCATCTTTCTAGTCTCTTTTTGTGCTGTTGGTCTCAATTCTTAGGTGGGCATTCCACCCCCAGAACCATGCTGATTAAGTTCAGTGGGGTGCTATAAGTTGGCCATTAGTTAACCCACCACAAGTGATAATTTCAATTTTATGCATTGTATGCTGGATGCAAGAAACAATAGAAAGACAAACTACTTATACTGTATCTACTATAAATCTGTTCACCAAAAAAACAAGGAAACATAAGAAAATGACAATATTAAATAGAATTAGATCAAACAATTAGCCTATCAAAACAAATTACAATGTTTTCAGGCATTAAAATAAGGTATAACTTTCTAAAACTTACTAATATATTTTACTGTAAGATTATAAGATTGAGTTAGAAAATCTATATCATATTAGTACTAGATAAGGAGATTTTTCTTACAATTTAATAAACACTAAAAATTTGGAACAAAAAATAACAGAACACAGAAATCTCTAAGTGAGAAACAGATGGGTACTTTTTTAACTAGATAAAAATATGAAACATAAACATAGTGTGGGTATTATTTTTAGAACAAAAATAATGTTAAATTGTGTCATTGATTCAGAAAAGCTCAATATATTTTCAAATGAGCATGAAAAAATGTTATTGGAACTCCAAAATATCCATCAAAACCTCAGAAATCTACCTCTAGTATCTATGTACAGAAACAGTGTAATCATAATATTGACTTCCAAAATAGTACATTGGTAGTGCCAATTTGAAACTTTATGTGCACATCATTATAAAATATTGAGACTATGCCTGCGGCTTTTAAAAATCAAATATATGTTCATAAGAGTCTTCTATGTTGGAATAAGCAATTATAGTTCACTAGTTTATGTTGTTTAGTATACCATTTCATAAATATATCCTAGTGTACTAGCCCAATGTTTAGTTACTATTTTAATTACTTTTCTCATTGCTGAGACAAAAATACTTGACCCATAAAGTTAAAGCTGGAAAGGTTTATTTAACTCACAGTGTGTAAAGATTTCTGTCCATAATCACTGGCTTCAAGGCAGGATAACTTGGCAGATAGACATAGCAGAAGAGAAACCGTTCTTGGCTGACAAAAGGTAGCTAAACAACCAAGAGTTGACCACAGATTTTTCTATCTCTTATATCTTATGTAGGCTACGTAGGGTGGGTAGCACTCACAGCTTGAATCCTAGTGCCCTTGATCCTATCATTACACCATGAATCAATTCCAGTGTCATACACTAGATCCATGAAAAAGCTCCATGTATGACTGCATAAAACTTGAGGGACTTCTAAACACAAGTCATATGTTTACTATCACTAATTATGCTATAGAAATGTATGCATATTTCTGGGCTGTCTTCTTAGGAATAGAAATCCTGGTTCACAGGGTATATATATTTTTTTCAGCTTTAGTAAATATGTTGCCAAGCAATTTTCCAATGGGTATTGGTAACATTAAAAGTGTGAAAACTGTCTTTAACATTCTTATCAATTCTTGACACTTTCTATCTGTTTCATTTAGTCATTCTTGTAGCATGTACACTGCTGTTTAAATTTATTAACACATTAATTTATTATCATGTTAGTGTCCCTCGAATTATATCACATTTTTCACATTATATCAGTTAATACAATTTTATTTTGTTGTCACTTATCTGATACAAATTTAAAGTATGTTGAAACAATTTGTCAAGTTGAATTATTTTTATAATGCCTTTTCCAATTTTTTACATATAGTTGAAAACTTACAGTACATTATTAATCTCAGTTTAAAGAATCAACATTCAAACTGTGCTCATTAATTTTGTGTACAAGTCTCCTTTTTCACTGCTTTGTTTCTCTTTCCACAACTTTATTTCATTCTGAAAATATTCTCTTTAAGTGTTCACATGAGGCTTTTTCAGTGAGAAATTATTTCTGATTAATTTGGATAAAATTATTTATTTCACTTGCATTTTATTTTATTAGTTTATGTTTATGCCACATAATAGTTGCATTTAAAGTGGGGAGGTTGGTAAATGTGTGTGACAGATTATTTCTTCATCACATCCCCTTCCGCTTCACTACTGCTCACTTGTCTCCTACAAATTCCACATCCCTTTTGCAACAGATCTATCCCTGATTCCTACTATATTTTATTTTCACTCCAATTTATTTTTATTTTGAGTTTCTCATATAAAAAGAAACCATGTGACATTTTAAGCTTGTATGCCTGATTTATTTCACTTAATATTATGGTCTCTATGTACATCCATATTTGAATATTTTCTTTTTAATTTTTCACTCCTCTAATCATATTCTAATGAATTTCACCAGACTTCTTGACTCTGAACTGATATATTTAATAGGCTTTATAAAACATCATCATATTTTTAAAAAGTTTATTACTTCCTTTCCTCTCCTTAAGAGAAGTATTACATGAATATTAAATTTGCTGACACCTTTGTGTCTTTATTTCTCTTTATGATATTACTCATTATTTTTTCTCTCAGCACACTGAAAATCTTAAGTTGACCATTTTCCACTTCTATGTTCCTAAACTTATCTCCCTTTTATTTCAGTTAATAAAATCATAATGTTAGATGTTACATTTTGTATTCTACAGTCAAAATTGGTTTATAATTCTATTATGCAATTGTTCATTTTTCATCTGTTTATGTAATATATTAACCTGTAAAAGGTATTATCAGATGCCACTAAAATATAAGCAAAGGGCTTTAAGTGACATAGTAATAGTTTGGTGAAATATTATCAGATGCCACTAATATTGCAGCTATCTGAATCCTTTCTATAATCTTTTTCCATTTTATTTTCACTTGAGTAGTCCTGCTTTCTTTGCATATCTAGTATACTTTAATTAAATAGTAAAATAATGTATTAAACATTTTAAAGATATAATAAAATTGCATTGCTGGAAAGGTATTTAAAGTAATGTAAATGCATTAACACACTATAAAGTATTTAATTGATATTTGAGAAAGAAGCAAAGCACTTTGATTGGCAGCATAATCAAAGTACACATTATTCTTATCTAAATATATTATAGCAAAAAAGTTTTTTTTCTGAAAATGCTAAAATTTTAAACTGTTTTTTCAATATGATAATAAACTAATTTAATGTCCTTTTATAATCTATATGCAAAGATTATAAGATTTTTTTCTTGTACTGGGACTTGAACTCAGGCAGCTGTTGTGCCACTGAGCTATATCTCTGACCCCACAAAGATTCTCAGTTCTCACAAAAACATCTGAAGATATATAAAATGAAATGTATGAACTAACTCATGAAATAATTTCCCAAATAATTTTTAAAATGAAAATTTCTTTCTACTAACCATAGATTTAATTTTGTAAGTTAATGTTAATGTTTCATTAATTTTTGAGCAAACTGGAAAACATCATTTAAAGCCCTCTTAATATTTAAAGACAACCACTGTTTATTCTTTATGTATCTATTTTATTTTTCACTATAGGAGAGTTCAAAATTTCAGATATTTACTTAATATATTTTTATGCCTAGGAAAATTATGTCAATAAAAACACCAATATAATCTATTATTTTTATAGTTTAGTTAATATATCTTAAATTCTATGGTTGATAGTTGGTTTTTTTGGCACCTCTGTGTAAAGAAAATCTTTAATTCTGTAAGATAGACTAATTGCAAATTTTAATTCTCAGCTTTACTCTTAAATCTCAAGCAAAGTTCTGCCACTTAATGTATTTTTTAGATCCTTCACAAAATGTGTATTTACATCATAGGTACATAGATAAATGTCTATGTACCTATAGGTACACAGGTAGACATATGATTGATAAATAGATAGATAGATAGAACATGTGCTATTTTATTCATTATTTCCCATGTTACACCGATTTCAATAAATATCTTGACCTATTCATTTATCATTCTTTTTTCTCAAAACCTATATTGAAAGATTGAAGTAGTATTTAAGATATTCTAGTTATCATGTGAATATCTTGCCATGAAACATTTATGTGTGTATTGTAGTAAACATCCCAAATGGTCTACTTGTCATTGCTATTATCTCATTTACCAACATACTCTGTTTGCACAGACAACCGAACATTGAAAAAACAAACACCACGTACAGATCTCAGCAATTTCTCCTAAGCAATTGCCAGTGCCACTCAAAGAAAGTCAGGAGTTCAAGACATAATGCTCTAATAAAGTCATACATCCCAAAGTGAGACATTTTCTGTGATACCGCATCATCAGTAAAATGAATCAGTATATCCTGTACATGATGGTGAATGGTTTCAAGTCTCATCTCCCTATAGCACTCCAAGTGAAATGAAGCTGAATAAAACAAATCCTGATTTTTCACATTTTCTGTTATTAAAAAGTGGAAAAAAGTAGTGCCAAGGGAAATGAAAGAATAAAGCTATGGTTATTCAGTTGTGAGGAAAGTAAATTAATAAAACTAACCTCATTTATTTTGTACATGTTTTCAGTAGATGCTCCTGGAGAACAATTCCCTTTATAGAATAGAATAAGGTTGGGAGACATACTATGAAGATTTGTAATCTGGTCAGTTTTAGTAATATTTGAACTTGATGCATCATGAGAAACTAATATGTCACTTTATTTGCCATCAGATGTTCTTTTCTTTTCCTAAGGGTTATTTCTTTTTTATAATATTTACTAGAAACTTTGGTATTATCCTACCACACATTATGGTATATAATAATTTTATCCAGGAAAAGGACAAAAATATGCATGTGAATATATTCGAGAGATTTCTTTAAATCCTTAAATATGTGTGATGCTCTGGGCTTATGTAAAATAGTAAATCCATCTTTTGCCATTGATGCGCAAAAATTAATAAAATACATTGGTAAAGCCTTTTGCACATTGACAAACTGAACAATCTCAAAGCTGTGCATCTGCCAAAAGGAAGATTTTTCATTTCAGTGACTAGCTGAGTGATGCATGTGCAGATAGTTTCAAACCTGTTTGGCTTCCTATCTCTTTTCTTTGGTGGATTCCATTTAAGAATTAAGTCAGCATCATCAAATAGCACACAATAGAGAAATACACAGTGCTAAAGATATAGATATGAGTAAAGATATATTTCACTTTTTGAAAGCAAGTACATGAAGCTAAATATCTCAACAAATAAATTTTGTTAGAATTTGAATCTAAAATCAGTAATTTTAGGCTTTGTTCTGGATGACAACTTTTTCTAAGAATTTATGTTCCAGATAAATCATCTTTTCTAGACTACAAGATTGAAACTTATGAAAATTAAAAGTATTATATCTGGTATAAGTTACTGATAAAGAAATGGTAGATTATAGTACATTGTGTCATTATATATTTTGTAAAGTTAGCTTGCTGTGAAGATCGATGCTGTAGTGTCTTGATGAATAAATCAATGTACTATGATGTCAGTATATGTTAAACTGAGTTTATGGTGTATTTAAATGTTTATTTTTAAATAAAAATTTATAAGTGACTTAAGATGGAAAATGTTTTATTAATTCCATGGAGTCATGAAGTAAAGTATGGAGATTCTATATTAGTTTTAAACAAAATAATTGGATTATTTAGATAGTGGATTGGCATGGAAATTTTTCTGATATTATAATGAATGAAATTTTATTTTTATCTAATGACAACACCTGATCATTACATGATAAATGGAAAACTTCAATTGTCATCATTGGTATTACAAAGCAATTCTTAGCAAAGAAGGCAGAAAATGTTTTCTGGTTTGGGACCTTCTGCTGTTTAGTTCTAAAATGTTCAAAGTCTCATGTGTTTGGAATGTGATTGTAACATAGGAACATTATACTTACTAAAATATCTGTACTCACCAGTGTATTTATCCACTGCTAAGTTTAGTATTATTTGCTGTAAATTCATGGTGGGTCACTGAGGGGTATAAACAGAAAGGGTGTATTGATGTCTCCAACTGCTTGCTCTTTCTTTCTCAGCTTCCAAGTTGATGTAGGCTGAGCATATTTCCTCCACCATGTTATTTTGCTAACCCATTTCTTAAATAGTGGGTGTTGGAAATTCTGTCTTAGCAATGGGGGGTTGACTAATAATGATAGTTGGTAAGTGGAGTGGGGTTGACATGACTGTATTAACATCTGATTCAGAATCCTTTATAACTTGTTTGTGGGAAGACTTTAGAAAAGTTTAGAGAAGTAGCCTAGAGAAGCCCTATACTGGTGTAAGCAGAGCTTGTAGTCATTCTGGTTGGAACAAAGGATGCAGGCTGATAGGAATATAAGCAGTAAAGTCTAGGCTCAAGAAGTTTAAACTGAGAACAAGAAATCCATGGGCAATTGTAATACATTTTGGCAGAGACCAAGTGTGATACACTCTGACAGAAAATTTGTCTGTATTTTACCCATGTTCTGGGGCTGTGGATGATTGAGATTAATGGAATTAAATTAAGAAGTATGACTTAGGATATTTCAAGGCTTCTCTGTGTTTAGGCTGTCTTAGAAATGGCTAGCTGATCTTAGCAAGATATACAATAAGAAGTAGGAGAAAAGAACAGAGCTGAAAATTTTGAAAGGCTTGCAGTTTTACAAGTAAGAAACACTGTAAAGGTATGACCCAGAAGAGAGAAGGAAAGTTGCTGAAAATATTACAGCAACAACAAAAAAGGCTCAGTACTTTGTATCAAGAAAAAAAGGAAGGATGGGATCTCAGGAAATAGTCTGTCTTATTTACTATTCACTCATTGCAGGCATAAAACACTCAACACTCAAAATTAAAGAAGAAAAGATTTATTTACTTCACAGTTTGTGAGGGTTTCAGTTCATAATCAGCTGGCTCCAAAGCAGGATGGCATGGCAAAGGGACAACACTTCAAGGCAGAAGAAGGCAGAGAAAGCAGGAAGAGAAAATGGTGGGGGAGAACAAGCCTCTTTTCCTCCCTTATATTGGAAGCAGGCTACCATTCCACCCCCTATATGAGTGTAGCACTTACACCACTTCTGTGCCCTCCTCTTGCACAAGATGAGGATATTTACAAAGTAAAGGACACTGGCTCCCTGATGAGTCACTTAGTTAAACTTCTAAACTTTTCAAGTTGACATTGTGTGTAACCATTACGATCTGTCATATGTCACCATGGCAACGAGGTACATTTCTTTAAACTGGTTTTCAGATACAAAGGCATACATATTCTAATCATTTCACAGCTTAGACATTGTAACACAGATTTACCACTGCTTGAGAGTCAGTATTAAAACTATAAACATTATATTATATTGGAAGCACGTTTTACCCCTGCCCCTCCAAAGACTCATGCATATCCCTTTATGCAAAAGACTTTTAGTCCATTTTCAAGAGTTGCCAAAGTACTAACAGTTTCAGCATTGTTGAAAGTTCCAAGTCCCAAGTCTCCTCTGAGATGTAAGTCAAACTCTTAATGGAGAGCCTCTGTACCAGTAAAAACAGAGTTAAACACTTCCAATATTCAAAGGCACAAGATAAACATTTTCTTTCCAAAAATTACAAATAGGAGACTAAAAAGGTTTGGAACAAAAGCAAGTCCAAAATCCAACAGAGCAAATATCAAGTCCAGTAGTTCCATGTTCATTATCTGAAACAATCTGTGGCAAATTGTGAGATTCAAAGGGCTTGAGCGATTCTATCCCATGGCACTTCTAGTGGTTACAGATCCCATCATTCCTCTGCTTAAGCCTGCTATATCAGTCATGGTTTACTAGAGAACACAAGATATACGACTCTATAATAAATTACAAGATTGGCTTACAATGGTGAGCCACAAAGTCGGATGAGGGAGTGTGCAAACGGTATCTGCACACTAATGGTTGAAGGGTCCAGACCAAGGGCTGGATCTTACTGCAGTGTCCCATGCAAGTCATATCAGGAGGTGGAACACTGAAGAATTCACAATGGAAGGCTGAAGAGTCTGTAATGAAGGCTGAAAAGTCCCAGGCAGAAGCCACACATTTTGTGCCAGAAGCCAGGAGATGATGTCCAAGCTGAAGGTGAAGACCAGAGCTCTTCTAAAGCAGTAATAATCAGTCCCTCCTTATTTGCCTTTCCCTGTATGCAGGCTGCTCCCCTGGGGTGAGTGCAGCACTGGTGCCCTACTCTTGCCCAGGCTGAGGGTGTTACAAACTAAGGACCCTGGCCCCCTGCTGAATCACTTAAAGTTCTTCTCAAATTGACACAGTGAATAATGTCCTAGAACAGTAACTGTTTATTCTCTACACCCCAGGATGTAGATCTGCTGAATCACTTAGTCAAGCTTCTAAGTTGGCACAATGTATAAACCATAACACCTTCTTTGCTCCTCCTTGCAGATTTCTTTAGATGATCCATGTTCCTGGCTTTTTCAAACTTCTGGGATCACCACTGCATCTTTGGCTTCACACTCACAGCTTCACAAACTGCCCTCTCACAGACACATTATCTGGCCACCCAGACCTTCTGAAATCAAGGTCCAAGCCTTTTTAATCCAAAAATTGTTGTGTACTATGTGCCCCCAAAAACAGCACCATGTGGTTAATACCAAAGTCTACTGCCAGCTGGTGCAGCAGCCAGGCTTTCCTCTCTCTTGGCTGTAGGGGTCAAGTGCCTGGATCATTGGGCACTCTGAATCCAATTCTGAGGAACATATTTTCTATACAACCACCCTTCTGCAACATTGTACTCTGTAAATTTCTTCTCAAAGCAAATTTACTTCTTTAGTTTTGAGCTGCAAAGGATGGAGACACGTTGCTTCTTGTGATGGCATCAGGCCATCTTCTATATTCTCATGTTTGTTCTCTGCAATAGAGATCTCCTCAGCTCTATCTTTATAGTCCACATATTTACTAGAACTTTCTTTCTGGCCAAACTCACATTTTAAAACATCAGGTTGGGCTGTTTGCTCTTGATTCTTAACACACATCTGGATAAAAGAACCCCAACAACAGCCATGCCACAATCTCAATATTTTCCTGTCTTGAAATTTCTTGTTCCGGATTAATTAGTCCACCACCCTTAACCTGAGTCTTAGGCAAAGTTCCTGGACATGAGTAAACTACAGACAAACCTTGTGCTAAGCCATAACATACATCAGTTGGAGTCAAGCACACAACGCAGTCCTTCCCAGCAGAAACCACCAGAGCCTGCTTTTTACTAGCCTTCTGGTCTTCTTAGCACTGACCAGGATCTCCCATACAGAGCAGCATAAGGCATTGCAGCTCTGCTCTTCCAGGTGACATCTCTGAATCCTTCCAATCCCACAAGCCATTCACAAAGGCTCTTGAACCACATGGTTAAGTACATTCACAGCAATGATCCCATTTCTCTGGTACCAAATTTTGTGCTGGTTGCTTTTCTGTCATTTCTAGAACAAAATACTCAATACCCAAAATTAAGGAAGGAAAGGTTTATTTAAATCAGAGTCTGTGGAGGTTTCAATCCATAATCAGCTGACTCCAAAGCAGGGTGGTATGGCACAGGGGCAACACTTCAAGACAGGGAAGACAGCAAAATCAGAAAGTGCAAAAGGGTGTGGAAAGCAGCTTTTTCTCCCTTATATTGTAATCAGGCTATCACAACCCCCAGAATGGGTATAGCACTCACACCAACTCTATGTGCCCTCATCTTGTGCAGGATAAGGATGATTACAAGTGGGGACCCTGGCTCGCTGCTGAGTTGCTTAATAAAACTTATGAACTTCTCAAGTTGACACAGTGTATCAACTCAGTACTTTGTATAAGAAACAAGGAAAGATAGCATCTCAGGAAATAGTCATAAACCATGCATAGTAGAGTCAAATTTGTAAAAATATAAACATTTCAAAGTCCATGGCTTCCTCCTCTAGAAGGCAACCTAAAAAATTGGTTCTCTGAGATTCATTTGAAAGTCTTTGGCATCTCTTGGAGATGGATTACACACATTTTACATAATGATATGGACAGGTGCTTTGTAGGGGTAAAGTGTTTTAGATTGATAATAATTTTATTTATTTGGAAGATGATTGGATCATGGGGGTTCTACACTCTTTTATGGATACATGCATTGACAAAGTCAATAACTAAATGTGCTGTTAGGAGGTGGGGCCTGGCTGAGAATAGGTCACTGGGAACATGAATGCTTCTCTCTTTCTTTTTGTTTCCTGCATACTGTGAAGTACTGCTTTTCTCCATTCTGTTTATTCTTGACAGTGATAACCATGGACTAAATCCTCTAAAATCATGAGTCAAAATAAATATCTCTTCCTTTAAATTGTGAATGCCCAGTATTTTGCCCCAACAATGGAAATCACCAATACAGATTTGATTTTTAAACAATGTTCCTGGTAGTTTTTGTGATGAATTGCAGAAAAAATTAAAAATGTATACTTTAAAAGCCATTGATTTAAAACAAAAGAAAAGCAGTTAGGTTATTTTGAAAACATATGTGAAATTCCAATAATATAATCACTTCAAGGAAATGTTTATCCATAAAAAGTGAGAAGCATGTTTAAACAAATGAACTATAAAACACATCCTGGTTTTTGCATGTATATTACTAAGCTCTCCATAATTATAAGGTTATTATTGTTTGAAAAACACAATTTCTTACTACCCATACATATACACACACACTGTACATATCTTCACACACATACACCACCAAAATTTCCCAGTACTAATTTTGTTCTCATCAGTGCTGTCTTCCTACTTTCCTACCCTCTACATACTTACTTATACCAAAATTATTCCATTTTTTCAGTACTAGCACTAAAATGTTTTTGTTTCTATCAAACTCAACCAACATATAATGATGACTGAAAAAATATTTTTGAGTTATACTTATTCTAAGAGAACTTACTTGCTTTTAGTTTAACTTGCTATTAGAAAACAGTTGCTGAGCACTTCTTAATATTTGCCAATATATTAAATTTTACCATAATTAATTCAAGAAATTTTAAAAGATTTTAAGTTACAAAGATGATCTTCATTCATATGATTGAGCCTTTATTTTTTTGTTTTCTTCTTCTTGACCTTACCATATTTATGGTATATCTTTGTATATCTTTTTATTGAATGTATAACTTTTTGTATATCTTTTTATTGAATGTATAACTTTAATGAATATCTAAGTTTTTATATGTATAATTCATTAAGTATTGTGTGTATATCCCTAGACCTCAACCCTTAAGTAATTAGATATTGAATATTTTAGGGCTTTCTTTTTGAATTTATAATTTCTTTTGACTCATGCATTATATGTTCTATTTTGAATAATAAATGAATTTTATAGTATTTAAAATTCTTTATGCATTAGTTATACTTTTATTCAAATGTTGCCTTTATAATAGCAACTAAAGTGTTAAATTTTTTGCTTTTTACATTTTTGGGGTGTACTTGCTGAATCAGATGTGTTAAATATTGATACATGAATGGTAGATTTATAAAATTCTCTTGCTAATTCTATCTATTTGTTGCACTATATATGTTGAGGTTATGGTATTAGGTGAATAATATTTAAACACTTCTTTTCTCTTATGTCATTAAGATATTTACCTCATTGTTATAATAATTTTTTCTTTAAAGTTTTGTACTTATAGATCTAATACTGGCACATTATCTTTAGTGTGTTTCGCTTAACTGGCATTTTTTTCCATTACTTTTTTCAACATTTCATTTCCAATATTATAGATCAATTATAAACAACATATAAATTAATTTTAGTTTAGTTTGTGTTTTGATTTTTAAAATTAATTTCATAATTACTACTTACTATGATTTGGATATGGTTTGAGTGTGTCACTCAAATGTAAAAGTGCTAGAAACTTGATCTGAGTGTGGTAACCAGTTTTGAGTGGTGATGAAAATTTTAAGAAGAATGGTCTAGGGAGGTAATTAGGTCACTGAGAGCATTATTGGAAGAAATAAGTGTTCTCATCGGAACAGGATTGGTTCCCATGGAAATTGGTTGTTATAATGGATGTTAACACCTTCTCTTAATGCTCATTTTACAGGAAGATTTTGCTTTCCTGATGCTCACCAGTGCTGGTCTGCCCAGCCACCATAATAATGTAACAAGTAAGTCTCTTTGTATATTACTCACGTGCCAAACTTTTATTACAGGAAAAGGCAGTGCCATTTAAGATTATGCTACTGTGCTTACTATTTTACGCTACTGTGTTTACTATTTAACTTTTTGCCTTGCTTTCTTTCATTTGATCTTTTAATAATTTGTTTATCTGTTGGATGTACAAGCACACATCTGTAATCCCAGCACTTGGGAGACAGAAGCAGAAAGATCACCATGAGTTCAAGGCCAGTCAGACCTACACAGTGGGACTTTGTCTCAAAAATAAAATCACTTTATGTGACATTTGAACACTATATTTCAGCTTTAAAGTGATTATTTTTTAATATGTTTAAAATGAACCTATTAGAAATCTAATATTAGTCATTACTAAATTCTCTCAAGCAAATTTAAAATATTTTTATTTATAAGTAGTAACTGTAATTATCTTTTATAATGTAAAATATATTGGGTTGATTATTTTATTATCTGCACATATCAATTGTGATGAATTTATAACCACAGCACTGAAAAATGTCTCTCATGCAGTTAACCCTCAATAAATACCTGTAAAATGAGTGGCTTATTGTGTGCAATGCTATTTAAAAATGAATAATATAACATTTAATGTCACAGATCTGAATCAGAATAAAAAGTAGTTTAGTGTGTAGTTACCTTATAACTTTATAACAATTATTTAATTACATAGTAATTATAAATATATAATTACTATATATTAATTATAGGTTTAATTATGTAATAATTAATTTATGTCAGGACTTTTAGGACATTGGCCAAAGAAGAGAGATGTTGATTCTTGTTAAATTATTAAACAATTTAATAGAAGCTAAGCATTTCAACATTAAAAGAAACTCATTCTTCTTATAGTGTTCCAATAACTCACATGTCAATAGTTTAGTACTCTTTACTTCCCTTTACAAAACTCAGTCCCTGCAAGAAAAATGGATACTAATATTCACCAACATGGGCTGAAAAATATGTGGTCATTTTGTTAACTGTAGTAATATAATATTAATTTATGCAGTTTGCATAAAAATCACTGATCTAAATGCACATAGGCTTTGTGCTAGTCTTTGTAATTATATTTAGAAGTCTTTCATTAGCCATAAAGTGATTATATTCCAATTCTATGCTTGTAATAATGAGTTGAAATTATTGCAAACAATCCATAATCATCAGGTAAAATAGTAGCAAGGTGATTGCATAGAAGTTTATAATACACCTTGACAACTTTTTCTTCTTACTGTAATAAATTTCTTAATTATTTTACATGCCATGTTTGTAACCACAGTTCATTTTATAAGAAATAATTACCTGTTAATTTTAACAAGTGTTTAGATTACATAGATTAATAATTAGTACCAATTCATTTCATCACAAAGTGTGAATTCAACAAATCAAATGCATAGTGACTATAGAATTCTGATTCTAATCCTATAACTGTGACAGACACTTTGATAATATCACACTAATATTACAAAGACAATATTAACTTATATAGATTTCATATTAATCTAATTTTGTCAAATGTACAGTAAATAAGGAAATTAATTTTGAAATCTTTTAATGAAAAATCACCAACATTGTTTAGCATTTGCATACATTGTAGTAGGTATAATTTTAAAATGTATTTATTAATATTCACTGTTACATAAAATATAAGCAAAGGGCTTTTAGTGACATAGTAATAGTTTGGTGAAATATTATATTAGGATTGTCAGTAAAATAATCCCAGTTTTTGTACTCATCATAGGGAGTTAGTGTATATCCATTTCCAGTTAATAGGTCAAGTGTCAAATAGTAATGACCTTACATTGAGACAGAATAAAAAATATATAACTCACATAATGACATGCTCCTTGAGAAGAGGAGAGCAGTACCTATTGTGATCCAGAATTGGCTTACATAAAGTGAGAAAATGAAGCAAGTGTCTATGATATTCGTTGTGATTGGAGCCAGAGAGATTGCTTTGTATTAGGCAAGAACTTAATGTGGCTTCAACATTCTATAATACCAAGGGAAGGTATAGCAAACTTTCCTTCCAATACACCAATATACCCAGGTAGAATACAAGAAGAAGAGATAGGAGTAGAAGATGCTAGAAGCTGTCAAAGCAAACAGAAAGAGAGACAGACAGACAGACAGACAAAGGGAGAGAGGGAGTCAGACTTCTATATCAACTTTAAAGGAATTGACATCTACTAGAAACATTTTGGTGCTGCTTAACTTGCTTGTTCATTACATAATGATTTTAACTCCCTTATGGGTTTCTGACATTCTTAAACATTTAAAATAAGACATACTGTCTTTGTGCAGATCATATAGAGTAGAATGTTGGACAATAAATAGATGAGTAGATAGAGACTTATCTGAGAGATGCATCATAAGTAAACCAAAATTGAAGATTTTGATAGAGAGCCTTGGTGACACAACGTACAATGCATGGTCAGAGAAAGTTTCTCAAGAATTATTTCTTGCCTGTGGTGTTAAATGACACTTATAATACTAAAGTCTGGGAGAATAAAGTAAAAGAAAATCATGTTTGAGGCCAGCATGGCCAATTTAGAGATACGACAAGGTTATCTCACAAATACAAACATAAAATAAAATAAAATAAAATAAGTATGGATTTAGCTTAGTACAAAGGGCTGGGCTCAGTTTCCAACAATGCACAGTGGGAAATAGGGAATTCTTAGTCCACCAACAAATGTCACTTACACGATCCATTTATTCAAAGGGCTGAGGTGGGAAGATGGCAAGATCAAAGTCAACCTGAGCAAGTTAGAGAGATCATGCATAAAAATAAAAAAACAAAAAGGCTTGAGGTTTAGCTCTGGGGAAATGAATCCCATAATTCAATCCCCAGTATAAAAAAAGTTAAATTTTCCAAACTTGCAATTAAGTCTGCTATTTTATTCAGCACTTGGTCATTGTTAGCCAACATGGTGTGCAATTTACATAATAAAGCAGATAATATTCCAACCAAGATGCCAGCTGTGGAGGCCATGAGGAGAGTTCAGGGCAAAGCTGTGGAGGCTACAAGGAGGGTTCAGGGCAAGAGTCAGGTGACAGAGACATATTTGCAGGCTTTGGAATACATTTTAGACAAAACTGACAAATTTAGATGAGAGAAGGTGAATAAAACAAAGATTAAACTGGAATGAAAAGACACTTTAATTGTAAGATTTAGTCGTTTCATTTTTAGATGTGACGTTACGGATGAGAAAATGATATTGGCAGTTACTTAAGTGGTGCTGAATGACCAGGAATGTCAGTCAGGAATTATTCTTTGGGATGTTAATTAAAACATGAATATTAGATACTGAAGTAGGAAAGTCAAGTGTGAATCTGTCTGTGACAGGGTGGACTGTCAACTTGTTTGGATTTGGAAACAAACCAGGGGATTGAGGAAGCACCCTTCTCAGTGTGTTTAGGTAGGCCATAGAAGTGTGTCAGTATTTGGTCTCTGGCTTTTTCTTCTTTGGTGCTGCCCCTCTGCTCTGTTTCAGTGCTGACATGAGCTAAGCAGTTTTACTCCACTATACTGTTCTCCAGTGTTTCTGCCTTGGAGTCGGCTGAACATATTCAAACACCCTGAAACTGTGAACTAAGTCAAACTTCTTCAAGTTGTGAATCTGTCCTATTGCATCTACAGCAATCAGAAAGTTGACTTGTACATAATCTAACAAATCTAACTTCATCATTTACCAAATAATTATTGCTCATCTGCTCTCTGGTAATATGACAACACATACTAATATTTATTTCAGGTTACTTGTTTTTTCTTGTGAGCTTTGACTTTCATTAGTGATAACTAATAATGCATAAGAGCATAATAAAACACAACATATAATTACCAGGATAATTTTTTCAAGAGTGTTCCAGAGAATGTAAGCCATAATATCCAAGAGTCTTACTTTATTAGAATGCTTATTCAAGTCATGCTAGGGTACACTTTTCCCCAAAGTCATTTCAAAGTGTTTTACTCTAGCCAGTTTTACTTTAACATACACAATAATAATGCCATCTTTTAGTAACTTTTCAGATCACAATGGATCCTCCAAGATTTATGTATTACCTTTAGCTATAAAATTCATACAACATCTATTTCTCTGTAAAGTTTTTATATTATCATTTTTAGCCTGAATCCAGAGTTATTTCTTTTAATGTGAAAAAAGATATAAACAGGCAATTTCCACTCAGCCAGCTCTTATGGAGCATAGCAATATGTTATATTGCTATAAGGTAGTTTTACTTTGTTTATTCACCTTCCTTTGCTTTTACTATAAAATTTTT
The DNA here is from genome assembly GCA_004027455.1 of Hydrochoerus hydrochaeris. Taxonomy (NCBI): domain Eukaryota; kingdom Metazoa; phylum Chordata; class Mammalia; order Rodentia; family Hydrochaeridae; genus Hydrochoerus; species Hydrochoerus hydrochaeris. The sequence continues at coordinate 121,123 of PVLA01001879.1, forward strand.
AAATCATTATCCACCTCATCCCACTTCCAAAAAAGAGACAGAGAGAAAGCAGGCAGCTAAGAAGGCCTTACATAATCATTATATCTTGTTGTGCTATCAGAATTCTTTTAACGTGAATTATATTAAAAGATGCATTTGCTCCATCACCTTTATTTATCATCTTTTACTTTCTGCTTAGATAAAATTTCCAAATAGGTAATTCAGAATGAAGAGGCAATCATAAATGTTGTCTTATACTTATTTCAAATAGGAAAGATGTTACAAACAGAAAGTTATCAACAATGCAGATAGATTTTGAGAAATAAATGTTATTTTGCATATTTGTGGAGGAGCCAGTATTATTTCAAAGTTATAGAACATTTTAAATAAGGAATATTTCTTGCATATACTAGTTATGCAAAATTCACATGGGTGAATAAAATAAGATACTGAAAATTTTCATATCTTTCAGTTTATGGAACCTCATTCTCATAAGTATAAAGTAAAAGAAAAATTCACCAAGCATAATTTTAATTCTGATTCTAGAACTATACACATAACATATTATCTGGGTAGGTTTAATAGTTTTAATAATGATGCTTTATTCGGAAGGGTCAATAACAGTTGTGTATAGCTCTTAATAAAATAAAAACAATACAAATTTTTCATAAATCCAATTTTTCTTTTCAATGAAATGTTTTACATGAAGGTTTTTATAAGCTTTTAACATTTGTTCTTAAACATTACATTTAAGGCATTGATATGGTATAAAACATATATAACATGTATATGAGTATATAGAAACTCACATGTGAAAGGTTTTCCTGTTTGATGCTTCTGTGTACCTTCTATTCTTTAAACATGTCAATAATATTTAATATGTAAAACAGAGCAAGATCCTATGCTTAGAAGTAACTGTGAATCATAGAAAGCATAATAATAATTTCAACATGTTACATTTATTGAGAAAAAAGAAAGATTGCTTCTAATCAGTTGTTGTTTCTAAAGGTTCTGTTTAAAATGTAGAATGTGAAGAAGAACTTAGAGAATGAGTCTAATTTTCACAAGTGTGTACATCAATTTGAACTGAAACAGAGACCCATCTTGTAACAAAAAACGTTTTGAACATTTAAAGTGAGAATAAAATAATACAACTTATGAGAATACAAATACTGATGAAAATGTTACAAAGAGAATCTTGAAATTTGCTAAGTTAACCTTATTCAATGGTGCTTTGTGAAAATGGAATATACTTAGTTCATTTTGTTCAATAACAATTATGTAAAATAAGTTAAAATCGTGTATGAGATATGAAATTGGATTATTTCTTTGACTTTGTTTTGTTTTCAAATTTCTATTAATCTTATTATTTGTAGTAATAATAAATAAATATTGTATTAGATCTATGATTCTAATATTTCTATAAATTCTAATTCATATTAGTAAACAGGAACATATACAGTTAATAGCAGGATAGTTACTATTTCCATGGCTTGAAATACCATTAGTTTCTCTATGGATTATCTAGTTTATTTCATTTCTAAGAACTAAATTCTATCATTTGTAAAAAGCACTCCAGGAACTAATTTTGTATTTTTACAATCATTAGAAATATTATATTGTGTAACGAATAAAATGACAAATTAAAATAGCAGTATTTACAGTGGTTACATATGGCATGAAAGAATGAAGTGTAAAAAATTCGAATTCAATACAAGTAAAAATTATTATTTTTTTATAAAAACATTTTCAACTCAATAATCTGCAGTGAGAAATAATAACATAAATGGGCAATGATAGCATTAAATGCATGCTTGGAAGTGTGTTATGTAAATATGTAAATACTGCATATATATATTTTGGAGATGAAAATCCATTTTCTCTCTAAAATACCTTTCACAGCTTCAAAAATGCCATTTACCATCACAACACAAATGACTGAAGCTACTGTGTGCCTTGAAAGAAAATTAATTGCATTTATCTTTTTTCTGCTGTGCTTTATTCTTACCTCTAAAATAGGAATTTTATACTGTATAATTTATTTCCCATGTTTTCTTTTACATTTTGACTTTTGAGGTGGAAAAGTATGTATGTTATACTATAAATTTCAATAATGTGACCCTAACCTTAGTTATGTATGCATATACATCTTACAAGTATTTATTAACATATGAAACTGTTACAGGCAACTGAGCCAACTGGAAATATTATAGCAGTCAGACAGGGCTAGGCCCTTGAAGAAGCTGGCACAGAGGACCAGATGTCTGATGACCTTGGAGAAGATACCTCTTGCTTCGGGCCAAATCTCAAGGCAAAGACCTATATCCCTGATCTCCCAAATGAGTGTACCAATGGAGATTAAATAAAATGAGACAATTGTAATGACTTAGGGCTCTAGGAGGGTCAAAACACTTTAATTAAGCTCATGACTCTGAGGGCTAAGACAAAGACTTTTCTGGATTAGAGGCACCTCATAGTGGTCTCCAACAACAAAGGATCAAACAAATGCATCTACATCCTAGAGACTGATATTCTAATTAAATCCCTTTCATCCTGGAACCACTATCCTGTCCCTCTAGGGTAAAGGTTACAGCCCCAAGAATGCCCGCTTTCTACGTGACTTGCTTTCCCATTTGTCCCTAATGTAATCAATTTTACCTGAACTATTGATCTTATCGGCTTATAGTTATGTCCCACCTTATGCCCACCTGCCTTGTGAGCTCCCAGTCTTCCTTTACTTTGAACCCATGGTCTTACTCTATAAAAATCCTTGGAAAAGACAGAGTCCTGAGCATCCTGCTCAGGACCCCCTTCTGTCTCTCTTCAGACAGAAGCTTTCTTTATCTCAATAAATATTTTCTACTCTTCACCTCTGTTATTCCTAAAATTCATTCTTCGATTTTAAAGAACACGAACTCATGGACATAGTAGGTTGGGCGTTTCATTCACCTATATCAAAAATACTTGGAATGTTTTTGAAGGGAATTCAGATGGATTCAAAATATTATTGTTGAAACTTCTTTCATGACTCTTGGAGGCAAATAATTCAGTCTTTCTGTCAAGCTTTTGCTTTTAATTTGGAGACTGAACTCATAAAAGAGCTTTTACTAAATGGCTGGTATTATTAAAATAACACATTTAAATTGTAAAGAAATTGGATTTTAAATAAAGAGAGTAGTTCAGTGTCAAATGTCTGCATACATCAAAGATATACTCTTTTAAGAAGAAATATAATTATAAAATGTTTGAAATTACACAGTTATTTGAATTAGATTTGTTTTAATATATTGTCAATTCTGGAGTAAAGATAACTTGTTGCTTTGGTAACTCTATGTAACAAGAGATGGAATATATAAAATATTTATATTGAATATGACTCCCATAATAGATATGTTGAAATTAAAATTAAGTTTAGAAAAAATGCTATGACCATGTTATTTCTTTCATTCTGTACTATATTATAAATATTTATTTTAATATTACTGTTAGATAATAAATTCATGTAAATAATTTTTCTGGGAGTTGCATTCTTATACTCTCTAATGTGTCAATAATGTTTTAAATACACATTTACAATTGTGTACTTCTAAATACATTGACAATAACAATGTGGAATTTAACCAGAGACAGAAAACTTAAAAATTAGTTCAACATTTATTCTATTTTTCATAAAATTAAGTTTTTGTAGCTTTCCCCTTGAATGACTGTGGTTAACATTGGCCATCATTGTAATAAGTAATATTTCCATTTAATTTAATGTGAGTTTATTAATTAATTTAGTCCAGTTGCTTATTCTCTCATGAAAGAGAAATTTTAATGGTTAAAATCATAAATTACAATTGAAACAGTAACTGAACCACTCATGTCCATCAAGATTTAGCAAAATATCAGTCTGGAGATTCCTCAAAAAGCTGGGGTTGGAAGTCCCATTTGACCCAGCTATTCCACTCTTAGGCATATTCCCAGAAGAACTGAAAACATCTTACCACAGTGATATATGTGCACCCATGTTTATAGCAGCACAATTTGTAATGACCAGATCTTGGAAACAATCTAAGTGCCCATCAACTGAGGAATGGATAAAAAAAGTAGTGGTACTTTTATACAATGGAGTACTACTCAGCTCTGAAGAGTGATCACATTGAGGTATTTATAAATAAATGGATGCAACTTGAATCCATATTCATAAGTGAAATAAATCAAACTCACATGTATAAATACCATATAGTCTACCTAGTGTAAGAAATGGTAAGAATACAGAAGATTTTATGGTAATCATGGTTCATCATTATATTGCTTTGAAGTCCTATGTTTTCATTCATTGGTTGGAATGGTTTTATTCTGTTTTGTTTGATCTTAATATATGTGATGGTATGAATAGTTACTTTGAAGAAAAGACAATATGGCAGCCATTGTTGATTTAATATCATCTTGCTCTGAAGTCCTACCATGCTTTTGTTTTTCTATTACCATTGGTTCTATCATGTTGTGTCTTATTGGATTTTAATATGTATGATAGTATAAACACAATTTTTATGGAAAATGAGATAATATGGTAACCATTGTTCATGTTTGGTTATTTGGTTCAGAATGCCTTGTAATACTTTCATTCTCTTGAGTGTTTTTATTCTATTTTGTTATGTTTGACATTATTGTGTGTAAAGCTAAGCTCAACTATTTCAAAGAAAGAGACATTATGATAGCTACTGTTAATAGCCAGTTGCCTTGTTGTGAAGTGCTTTGTTGCTTACATTGTTCTGATCTGCTTAGATCTGTCCTCTTTTGTTTTATTCTCTTTAAAATAAAAAAGATTTACCAAAATATATCAAAACTGAGTATGAGAGATAAGTTTAAAACTATGTTCCATAATATTCCCTTCACCAAGAATTAGCAAGAATGACTATAACTATTTAATTATCTGCTATGGGCCAGATGATATGTCAGATGATAAACATATGTATTTTGTAGAATTCTTACAAAATATTCACTTCTTGATTTTTCAGACTGACAAGTTTAACAGTTTGTCAAATATCAGGGAACTGATAAATGGCTGAGCATGCTTTGAAAAACAACATGTCTTCCTAAATGGGAGATATTTTCCCTCCACACTTTTCTGTTTTTTAAATGTGCAGAAGTCACAAACTTCACATCCTTAAAGGTAGTGGGTCAATTCCTGTGGATCTTCATTCTTCTCACTTATAAGCTTCTATATCCTAGTGCTAGGATACAGATAAGTTTCATTTTAAGATTTGAAGTATTAACATGGAAGACTAGCATACTAAGATTTTTCTTCCTATGAACATTTGAACAATTTTTGGGCACATTGATCTAACATTAAGATTTTCTTATTGAGAATGTTTTCTACAGAGCAGTCTTTCTAAATAACTATTAGCTTCTTCTATGATTAAAAAAAATCATATAAACACAGTAGAGTATATCTTCCATGTGTGATATTGCACATATATATGCATGCACACACATGCACACATGGAACATTCTAATGCTTTTGCTTTAGTGTCTTACATTTTGATTTTCTATAATAATTTATACTTAAGACAACAGGCATCTTTTTTAAAAAGTCTATGGCAATTCCAAGCAAATATTTGTAGAAAAATACTGAAGAAAATATAAATCAATAAAATTGTAAATGAAATAGGATTTTCTAAAAAATCCAGGCCCATTTCTGAAGACAAAGTGACATTAAAAACTTCCTGCCAAAAATTTTCACAGATTCAATGATTTCAAAGGCCTGATAGAAAATGATGAAGTTCAGGTACGAACTCAAGCAAACTAGTTCCAGATATGTTTATCTTTCCTTCTTTATGTAACTTTCTAAAAAAAAAAAATTAAGCATCGCTTAGTGATTCATGTTGACTACCCATAAATACAGAATCTGGATAATTTTCACTTCATTTGGGTATAATTTGAGGGCAAATATACCTTGCACACTAAAAAATGAAGAAAGGAAAAAACCCTCATTTTGACTCTTAGAAGAAAATAAATTGAGAAAATAATATATCACAGTAAGTTGAAGAAAGTTTTGTGATAATAATCACTGTCAACAATACAAAAGAATGTGTCCTTCATTAAATTGAAACTGAAAGGAAAACTAATGTCACATACAAAGAAGACAGGAAAAAATGAAGCAAGACTTGCTACATATAATTCAGAAATGTAACAGTAAACCTGAAAATTAATGTAGGAATTTCAAAAATTATTGGATAAACTGTGTTATTGGGGAGAATGAGTGATGACAATGTCAGAGGTAAATGACGTTAACCGTTTAAGTGAAGGATAAAAATGAAAGATGTAAGAGGAGCATAGATAATTTTTCAACTCTAGAAATTAATGTCAAATACAAGAAGTCTAAGTTTCCTGGGAAACAGATTAAATTACATAAAATTACTATTTAAAACTAATTAAAGAAACATATCATTAGAATAAACATAATATCTGAAGACATATTCTCTTATAACATATATTTATAATTTAAACCTCCCATCAGATGCTTGAGAATACAAGCTTGTTATGATTATAAAGAATAAGATATATTCTTTAAAATTATTAGAAAAAGGAAAATGAGGGAAAGATACAGAAATAGATATGGGAAAAAATTAATTTCCAAGATAACTGTCATAAAGTAGTCATAATTTTATTAAATGAAAATAACTGAATAGAAAAATGTACAAATGCTATGATGCTACCCTTAAAACTGTAACATAAGTAGGAAATAGAATACAAAAATAGGATGCAAATAAATATCTTTTCTGATATTAGTTGTAAATAAAATAACAGAAAATTTGTGAGAATAGTTATTAAAGTATCATAAAATAATTTTTTAATAGGTACCAGGGATCGAACCCATGACCACACACTGGCAAGGCAGGTGCTTATGCCACTGAGCTAAATCCCCAGCCCCATAAAATAATTTTAATGTCAAAAATAAGAGATGTAATGTCTGAAATGTATTACAAACTTAGATTTTATATTTAGAAAATATTTAATGGGAAAAGGTTAATGTTCTCAAACTTTATACAGTTTGTATTTGTTTTAGTGATATGATACATCTCGTAAAAGACAAAGAAAAGATTAGACACCCTAAATAAAGAAATAAAAATTATTAGAGACATAATAATTCTAACCACACAAATGATGAAACATGATATTTTGCTATATATTAACTTGGAAAACTAGAAAATAATAGCTGATTTAGCAGCAATAAATAAGCTTTTGAGTTTTTAAAAAAACTTCATTCAGAAAAAAGTTGATTTATAGGTTAAATTCCTATTTAATGTTTAGAAATATGTCCACATATATAATGTCAGTTTATTACAATACTGCGTATTAACTAAAAGTTAAAAGCACCTAAATTTAGCGCATTATTGTAGTGGTTAGATTATCCTAATAGTAAAAGCAGAAATACTAACAGGATCATTACTATGTGCTTCTAAAAGATTTAAAAGCATAAAATAGCCCTATGTTTGTTTAAAGAAATTAAATATATATGCACTAAAATATTAGAAAAATGCTGACTAACTTTCTGAATGTTGAGAATAGAGACACATTTTCTACACATTATGAATACAAATACATCACTTTTATAAGTAAATGTCATTTGAAAAATAAAGTAAAATGAGTTGAAGTAGTGTTAGGTAAACAAACCCCTGGCATTGTGATGTGTATCCTTCCCAGCTGCTCCCCTGGCCTGTCAGCCCCATTTGTAGCAGCAAGAAGCCATTAGAGCAGGTGGCTGCTCATTTTATTCTGATATGGAAGATTAACCTCAGAGCTATTTCTGCATTCACTAGAAAACACTGAGTCATGACAATTGTAAAAACTCTCTCCACAAATATGCAATCAAAATTCTTTTATACCAGGACTTACTCTGACATGAGATGAGTGTTAGTGAAGGCTGTAAATTATTTAGAATGTCTAAATTACTTTTTGCGCTTACCCTCAGTTGTGTGAGATCCTTGTGTATTAAAAGAAACTGAAAAGGTGATTAACTGTGCAAAATATTATGCATTTTATATTATAAAAGTAGAATTTTAAATTCTGAAAGCAGAATTTAAGCTAGTGAAATTGTGCTGAGTTGAATTAAGAATTTTTTATAAACCAAGGAAATGGATATTCATCTGTTATTTTTACTTAAATTAATCTAAAATAAATCTGCTCATATGTGTGTACTCCTTTCTGTTTTCAGTAGTAGTTCTGCTATATTCCCCCAAGATCCTTTTGTTAATTAAAAATCAACACATTTTAGATTAATATTAGGACTGGGGCCATTTTGATCTTGTATCTGAAACAACCTTCTTTTCCAAGGATGAAACATACAAGATAAATTTAGAAGAAAAAAATAATTGACATTTAATTTGTATTGTTTGGTAGGTTCAAAGAATTAGCATTTGAGAAATTGACTAGGTCATTAATATTATCAAACTGCAATCAACATTTGTCAGTTTTCATCATAAATATCATCTAGTTCTACAGGACTATCTTTTGTGTTTTTAGGCCATGCAACTGCAAACTAAATGATAATTATGAAAGGTAGAATGTAGTTTAAAAACTGCACACCATTTACAAAGTAGCTAACAATAGACATTTAACATCAGAATAAAATAAATGTATTTTAAAATACCTCCAAACACATTTTCCAATGGCAAAAAAGATATGCAGTTTACAAATTAGGCAATACTGATAGATACATTATTTTTCTGTCTTTTTACCTATGTATTTTATGCAGTATAGGAAATAATAACATACTTTAGCTTTGATTAGTAAAGACATTATATGAAACTTTTTTTACATATTCCAGAGAAAAGATAACTTCATTAATAAATGGTTCTAGGAAAACTAACTATCCATATGGAGAATATTGAATCCAGACCTGTATCAAAAACATTATTTACTAAAATAAAATCAAATTGGATCAAAGATCTAAATATTAAAACAAAAATACTAAATCTATTAGCAAATAAATTTGGAAAAGTGCAACGAGATAGGCAGAGGCAAGAGTTTTCTGAGTAAATACAACTTGCACAAGAAAAATCAAGAATCAGCAAATAGAATCATATCAAATTAAAAACCTGCACAACAACAGAAATGACCAACAGACTTGAAGAAAAAATCTACATACTGGGAAAAATGTTTCACCCTTTATTCCTTGGACCAAGGACTAATATCTAGAATATATAATTGAGTTCAAAAATTTGGATCCCACCAAAATAAAAGATGACATGAAAAAAATGTACAATTGAAATGAATACATGCATCTAAGAGGAATTATAAATAATAATAAATACATGAAAAATTTTCAACATTTCTCACCATTAGAGAAAGACAAATTAAAACAACACTGAGATTCTATTTTATTACAGAAATAATGACCATAATCAATAAATAATTAGTAGCAAGTGCTGGAGAGATTGTGAAAAAAAAAAGAACAATTCTACATTAGTAATAATCTTTTACATTAATATATTTAGGCTATGGCACCTGGTATTTTGGTTTTTTAAAAAAGTCTAACTGTTGTGAAAGTGTTTGTGCATGTACTAATTATAATTAACTTTAAAATAAATTATCTTATATAACTCAATTTAGTTGAATGTTTTAATACAGCATAAAATAACTTCCTGGATTTCCACCATTTCTATCCCCGCATGTAGTGGAGTAGAGTCCACAATGACTCTTACTATATTTCTAGCCTGCTGTTTTATTTTAAGAATGTCTACTTTGTTCATTCCCACAATCACATAATCCACCTTCTTAAAACCACAATCTCAATAATCTCTCCCCTCCACCTCTCTTTCTCTCTCTCTGTTTTGTTCCTCTGGAGAACATTGCCTAAGACAATGACTGTACATGACCATGAATTTGTTTCAACTATATTAGAATAACTATGCTAATAAACTTACTAGACACAAATTGTTAAATGATTGTGCACATTACTTGCTCATCTTACCCATAACTACTATTGTTGCCTTAAAAATACTGTCAGTTTGCTGAATTCAGAATGGACTTGACTAGTGCTTTGTACTTTCTGTTTCTTATCAGTGTCATGTTAGAATTAAACACCAAAAAAAGAAAGAAAGGAAAAAGAAGGAAGGAAGGAAGGAAGGAAGGAAGGAAGGAAGGAAGGAAGGAAGGAAGGAGAAAACAAGAGAAGAAAGAAAAGTTAAATCATCTGTGTACTGATTATTTTGGTGATTGAACACATTGACTTGGTATTTAATTTGTAATGTGGAAATAGTGTTGTAGGAATTTATAGATTCAAGTGATTCACTGGGATATCTGGGATCTCAGTTACAGGTCAGAAAACTCAGTGCAGAAGTTTCTGCCAATGGACATGGTTGACTCTTCTAGATAGTGGACACTGAGTTTGCAGATAGGTAGCAGTTCAAGTAAGACTGATTTGTGAAGGAAGATGAAGTAATGTTTCAGATCTCTTGGCTCATAAAAATAAAATATTTGATGCAAAATGTGTATCTTTAAGAGGGAATGATGTATTCAGAGATTAAAGAAAAGGATGCATTGATGGTTATAGTAATCTAGAATACAGTTGTGAGGGAGCATCTGTTACTGAAGGGAGAGGTCAAGAAAAGAGGAGCTTTTCTGATTGAAAATAATATTTGAACTAAAGCATTTCAAAAATGTATTTTTAAAGAAAGAACAATAAAGAAAAGATAGAATGGTGTAGGAGAACTCTTTAGAGAGGAAATTTCTTAAATAAATAATTTTCTTCACTTTCCACCCCGTACTATACATCATTTGCTTTTCTGTGTTTATTTTTATGAATGTATTTATTTCTCTAATTTTCACAACTTTATTCTTAAGCAAATATATGCAGTATCAAAATGTAGTGAAAGTAGCAATGTATTATACTTTTGTTCTATGCAAAAGACAATTAGAATGCAAATTAAAATAAATCAAGGGAATGAAAATCATGAATTAACATGTTCTAATGTTAGATTTAATATCAAGATAATTTGGGAAGATATTTTAAGATTAAACATCTGTTCTCATCAATTATTTGATCAACAATTTTGCATATACATATTGCCATTTTCGGGGGTCGGGGATTTAGTGGCAATGGCTTAAATGCCTGCCTGTCAAGCACGAGGTCATGAGTTCGATCCCCGGTACCAAAAAAAAAAAAAAAAATGAATCGGTATATTGCCATTTTCAACAAGGAAGACAAGGAACAGGACCACACATATTAGTGACTCTTTTAAAGGAAAATAAGGACTTAATATAAATCCGAAGAATCTTAACAAGAATATTCTGAGCAGAAATATCAGCTTTAAGTATCTCAGTGAAACTATTTTTGGATTGGAAAGTATAGAACAATCTCAGGTTAGTTAACAAAATATAAATTTTGCTCTATTTTAAAAACTATTTTTAGGATTATATCTAAGAGGTGCTGACTGTCTCACTGTTCAGGTAGATTTGCTATCTCTTTATCTTGATTATTAAAAACAATACTTCCAGACTTTGTTTTCTATAACAATCTTTAAAACAATAAATACAGCTTTGATCATTGCCTGAACAAAGACAAACCAGATTTGTGTCTGCTCACACCAACTTCTCTGTGCATTTCTGGCAATGTTTTTCTGGCTATCCATGTTTGAATGGGGTTCTGCCTCTCAAAAATCAAGTCTCTTTAAGCCTTTACTTTTGGTTATCAGATTGATTTGTCTGCAAGTGCATGACCTCAATAGCAAGTGACATCTACATGTGTGAAAATAACAGCAAAGATAAAAGATAAATAGCTTTAAAAGGAAGAAATAAAATTTAACAGAACAAGGAGTATTTGTAAAAATTGTTATAAATAATTCAAAACTTAAAAGAATTTGAATATATAATTATAAAACAAAGCTTTATATTGTGTAACTTAAAATCTTAAAACCATTTATAAATGCAGTATTTTGTTATATGTTTAATTTAAGCATAAATTAAAGCAAAAACAAAAGAAAGTAAGAAATGAAATAGGCAGCTAACAACTTTTGAAAAATAAGTTTATGCAATCATTTAAGTCAAATTTCATAAGTTTCTGTATAAAAATCAGGTTTTGGGGAGAAACTAGCCTAAAATTTTAATTGAATTATAAAATTAAAGATGGCAATCTTGCAGATGTAGATGGATCTCAATCAGAATTTCAACTGCATTATTAGAAAATTCCCAATAATTAGCAAGATAAGAGTATTAGGCAAATTGATATCTTACTAACTTTAAACTGATTGAGGAATAATGTTAACAGATAGCAATGTTATATCTAAGCTTTTGTAAGACTGTTAAGGTGCTGAAATATAAAGTTTGTATACAGACACAATCAAGGTGGAATTGCATTGGTAGATACAAGTTTCAATGAGATGAATTTCTTAATTGTACAATGATGGTATTAATAAGTAAACAAGGGTAACCACACTGTCGTATTATTTAACATGTAAAATATACAAAGCAAACAGAAAAATTTCATTCAGTGAAATGAAAAAGCAAAAAACCTTCAAACCTTGTGATTGTACTTTTAAAATAATTGCTTCTGGAAAGAATGGGGATGAAAACAAATGAGTAGTTCCCATTAAGGCATTTTGGACTGAAGTGAGTTGTCTACTGCACACTCGATAAATCTTTTAGAACTTGTATGTCTTTTGTATTCAAAATACTTTCACTTACTATAGACTATAATAAGATTCCCGTCATCAATGTATGTTTTGGAATGATATAATAAAAACTAAGATGATGTCTGATACTCAAATTCCATGGATTAAAATATTTTGTGTCCTATAATCTCAGGATTATAGTGAAAGCTATATAGTTTACTAATACTTACTGTCTTGAGTAACTTTATTATTTTCAAACAAGAAGATATGACTTTTGTGGAAAATGTCAGTGTTTCCAATATTTAATGTGTGTATAGTACTTTAATGAAGTTTTGTGCAAGAGACCCATTTCTTTTCCTTAACTATTGCAACATCAATAATTTAGTCCCTGCGGTGAACAAACATACTGGTAAAAATACACGAGATGAAAACTGACAAATTCATATATATGATATTTTGAAAACTATTGGAGGCATACTACCCTAGTCTTTAATAGTTAATTAAGTGAATTTCCCAGAAAAATTGATTGGCCATTTGTGGATAAACCTAATAAAGAAATGGTTTTGAAAAAGGCCCACTCTGTTGAGTCTTTCTCTTTCTTACAAGCCTTTTACTATAAGCACTATTCTGAATTACTAATATTTTATAACTTTTAATGCCCTATATCAAAACGGATGTGTATAATAATTATTGCAAAAGGCAATGGCAGCTATATGTTTGTAATGCTTGATACATTGTGTCAACTTAAGAAGTCAATATGTTTTACTAAGTAATTCAGAAGTTCTACATCCTAGGGTGTGGAAGACATGCCCTTATTGCTCTAGGATGTTCATTTTACAAACTTGAAAAATTTAGAAGTTTAACTAAAGGATTCAGCAGGTTTCCAGGATTCTCACTTTGTAAACATCATCCTGTGCAAGAGGAGGGCATAGAGACAGTGAGTGCTACACCCACCCCTGGTTGGGAGAAAGCCTGCTTATTATACTGGGAGGAAAATAGGCTTGCTTTTCCCCATTTTTGCTCTTGCTGTTTTTGCCACATTCGAGTGTTGTCCCTGTATCATGGCACCCTGTTTCGAAGCCACCAGTTGGGGACTGAAACCTCCACAAATTGTGAGATAAATTAAGCTTTTCTTCCTGAATTTGGAGTGTCAGGTATTTTGTCCCAGCAATGAGAGAAAAGTAACAAAGATAATGCTGGTATGGTCTACATTTCTTTTAAATAGGAACAAATTAATGGTTCTATATGGACTTATATACCATTAAATCAATACTATTTTGAAGCCACAAAAGAGAATATCTATCTGTCAAGTAGGGAGAAAAATTTGGATATAAAATCTGCTTTATTTTGAAAAAATGAATACAGCCAAAGGCATCCTATTCAACAAGAAAAATTCAGACTTTCAATGAGTTTTGTGAGTATAGTAAATTTTTAGTATCAGACATACCCATATTTATCTGTCTCCAATGAAATATTTTGATAACTTATAAGTGTACATATAATCTGAGTATAACTGATGATTATCAAAAATGTTCAGTGTTTAATTTAAACTGAGTATAACTGATGATTATGAAGCTGAGTATAACTGATGATTATTAAAAATGTTCAATGCTTTCTGTATTTCTTGTCACATATCCATTTTGTATATGGAAAGAAACATTTGTCTATATTCTGGAATTCTAAAATTTCCCTTTCCCTTTATCATATAAAATTTTATTGTATTTTGCTCTTTGTGGCCAACTCACTGTGTAAAAGTAGGAGGAGAACCTAAGTATATAATCATTTATTGCAATGCACTACACAAAAGTCATTAGAATCAATAAGGTATCATCATATAATAAGAAGTTGTCCATGTCCATGTCTAAGGAGCTAAGAGTACATGTCAGAAATCAATGAGTAATACTGAAAACATTTTCTGAGAAAGCATATTTTTTGAATATCAAACATTTCAGGAAAAAAAGAACCACATTTATTAATGTGTTAACTTTTTACTTTATTACTGAAACCATTACCTAGACAAATCATTACCTAAAACACTTATATTTGGTAATTATAATGATTATTAATAATTGTAAGAGTTACCACTTCTGTCTTAACTCAATATATGCTTTAACAGAGAAAAAATTAAATAAAGAGGAAGGAAAAAAGTCATATTAGAAGTCTGTAGATAAGAAAAACTCAGCAAGCTTACATGAAAGTTCTGTAATAAGAATGACAGCAGAGAAGAATAAAGGGAGAAAGGTCAAGATGATGACCAGCAGAGAGAGAAAATCTGATCTGATTAAAAGTCTGGATCAATTTATATTAAAGTATTCTATAGAAGATATATGATAAGTTCTAACACTATAGAACAGAATACATTTCATAATGCAAAATTATTTCTTTGTAGGTGATGTTATTATTTGGAAAAGTCCATTGTTTAGTTAAAGGTTCAGGACATAATTTATGATTACACATTGAATATAGTTAACATTTTCTTCAATCTGCTGATTTCTCCTAAATATTTAATATATAGTTAGAAACATGATATAAATACTTGAAGTATAAACTTTCTAAATATTGACATGTTTTCCTTTATCAATAATGTCCATACAATAAACATATCCATCACTCAAAAATAATTTTTATTCTTCACTTTTTAATCTCTCATCCTTACATTTACTTGTTCTGTTCCAGCCATGAACAAATGCTGATCTGTTAGTTGTCACCATAAAATCATTTATGGTCCTTTAGAATATTGTATGCAAATGTTCTGCTACTTTACTAAGTACGATTATTTTTGCATTCAACAATATTATTGCAGGTATCAGTTGTTTCTCTTTTTGTTGTTGATAGCATGACATGGCTTGAATATATTTCTTTTTAAATGTTTAGTATTTTATATTTAATTTACCTTTGGATTATTTCTACTTTTGAACTATTAAAGTGCTTTGAAAATTCATTTTCATGTCTCCAAAAATATATATGGTATTGGACACTGTGGGTAATACATAGCAATGGGTGACTGAATCTTTGCTGGAATTAGCAAGTAAAGAAAGTACCAAATTGTCTAATGTGGTTTTACCAATACTTCTAGGCTAGTTAGACCAGGAATAATATAGGACTCACCCAACAGGCTCTGCAGGAAGAATTCAGTGGTTGTCTCTCCTCTTAATTGTGGTGTCAGGCAATTGGACACACATCAACCATACAGTAGGACCCTAAAATTCATACTGTGGACAGTTGAGACTGTTGGGATGGAAAGAACAAATATTTACCCAAAAGACAAAAATGATAAAACAAAAAGGCAAAATGCAATCTCAAACATCTAGTCCATTAGGTGCAAGTAGAGGAGACATTGAAATAGAGGACTTTAAAAGTCAACACACCAGAAATATCTGAAAAGATAACAAATGAAGTAAAGGAACAAATCTATGAAGCTACAGAGGAAATCAAATTAGAAATAATGTCTTACATAAAGACAGAAATAACAACCTTAGTAAATGAGTTGCTCAACATAGCTAGAGAAGAAATTGATTTAAAAAAAAAAGACCATGAGAAATTGATTGAAACTTTGAATGAACAATGTAGGAAACATGCAGAATTCATGAAACAAATTCAAAGAGATATCCAAGAAACAAAAAAATTATATTGAAAGATGGCAAAACCATTTAAATGAGGCTGAGGATAGAATTACAGACCTTGAGGACAGGATTGCAGATAGTGTCATAAAAGGGTAGAACTTATAAAAACAACAAAGCAGCATGAAATGACAATCCAACAGCTTCAAGATGATGCCAAGAGAAACAATATAAGATTGATAGGCATCATTGAAGATGCAGGAGTCAATACAAATGACATAACTAAAATATTCACAGAAGTCATAGGAGAAAATTTCCCAAACATGGGGAAAAATCTGATATACAAATAAGTGATGCATAGAGAATGCCATTAGAAGACTACTAGATGTAATAAACAAATCCAGCAGTGTAGCTGGATACAAAGTCAATACTCAAAATTAGTAGAATTTCTGTACACAAACAAAAAATTCTATGAGAGAAAAATTATGGAAATATTGCCTTTCACAATAACATCTAAAAAAATGAAATACTTAGGAATCAACCTAACCAAGAATGTAAAAGACCAATAAGCTGAAAATTATCCTACTCTAAAAAAGAAGATTGAAGAGAATATTAGAAAATGGAAGGATATACCTTGCTCTTGGTTAGGAGAATCAACATTTTGAAGATGGCCATACTCCCAAAACTGTTACACAGATTCAATGCAATTCCAATCAAAATACCATTAACATACATTATAGATCTAGAGCAAATATTCCTAAAATTCATATGAAAACAGAAGAAACCTAGAATAGCAAAGGAGATTCTGGGCAACAAAGGTAAGATACTAGGTGTCTCAATTCCTGACTTGAAACTGTACTACAAAGCCACAGTAATAAAATCAGCATGGTATTGGCAAAGAACTAGACCTGAGGATCAATGTAACAGATTAGAAGTTTCAAAAACTACTACAAAGACAGTCAGCCACCTTAAATTTGACAAAGGAGCTAAACATGTTCACTGGAAAAAAAATAGCCTCTTTAATAAAAGGTGCTGGAATAATTTACTTTCCACATGATGACTGAAAATAGACCCCTGCATATCACTATAAACTAAACTAAAGTCAAAATGGATCAATAATCTAAATATTAAAACAGAAATACTAAATCTACTAGAACACAATGTAAGTAGAAGTCTTGGAGACATAGGGTAGGCAGAGAATTCATGAACAAAATGCAAAAAATCAACAACAGGGATCTCATATTCCTAAAAAAGTTTCTTCACTTCAAAAGAAATCACCAACAGAGTGAAAAGAAAACTCAAAGAATGGTAAAGGATTTTAGCCAACAATCCCTCAAAGGACTTATATACATAACATATAAAGAATTGAAAGACATCAAGCCCCTCAAATTCAAAAACCCTCTCCAAAAAAGGGTATCTGAGATGAATACACAGTTCTCAGAAGAAAAGATAGAAATGGCAAATAAATATATAAAGAAATGTTCACCATCACTGGTCATTCGAGAAATGGAAATTAAAACAGCCTTGAGATTTCATCTCACCCCAGAAAGAATGGCCACCATCAAGAAATCAACTGATACAAATGTCAGCAAGGCTGCGGGGAAAAAGGAACACTTCTTCACTGTTGATGGGATTGCAGACTGTGCAACCACTATGGAAATCAGCATGGAGATTCCTCAAAAAACTATGATTGGAAATTCCATTCAACCCAACTATTCCCCTCCTGGATATTTTCACAGAAAAATTGAAAATGTCATACTTATCACAGTGATATGTGTGCCCCCATGTTCATAGCAGCATAATTTGTAATAGCTAAGTCTTGGAAACAACCAAAATGGCCATCAACCACAGAGTGGATGAAAAAATGTATTTTTATACAATGGAATACTACTCAGTTATAAAAAATGGATGATCTTGAGGCCTTTATAGGTAAATGGAGGCAACTTGAGAAAATCCTCATTAGTGAAATAAATAAAACTCACCTCAATAAATGTCACATTGTCTCTGTAGTGTAAAAATTAATAAAAACTGACAGAATAATGGAATCACAAAAGTATAACAGATTTTGTAAAAGTGAAAGTGAAGGAAAGTGCGCTAAAGGATGTAACGATATGTGCAATGTGTGAGATAGATGACCATCTTACTAAACTTCTGTTAGGTCATTGAACAGAAGGATTTTCACTGTCAGTGTTCGAGTGTCTAGCCACTTTTTGTGCTTTGATTTTGTAATTTTAACAACTATTTTTAGGATGACAATATGTAATGTATCCACTAGCATTTTTATGATGTTAATTTTATTTTGAATTCTGTATTATTCTACTTTTTCTCTTTTTTATATTTTCTTTTCTTTCTTTAAATAAAAAATTGGGAAAAACTGGATAAATGTCAAAGTAGTCAGTGCTAATAAATAAATAAATATTACCTGACCCTACCTTCAATGCAGAAAATTCATTTTATGAAATTAAGAGACATTCAAAATGCTGCAGATTTATTTTGGTCCATTCAAATCTGTATTCTGAATTTCCAATCCCCATTTTTTTTGCACATGGAGAGAGGACTTTTAGGAGCTAAATAAGTAAAATGAGATCATAAAAGAAACCAGATAGAATTGGTTGCCTTTTATGAAGAGAAAAAGGTGATGACTTCATAAAATGCATACTAAGTGAATATCATGTGAATAAAGACACAATGAAAAAAGGAGCATAGATCCTTCCAAGCCACAGAGAAAACTCATACCAAAATGCAAATATGGTAAGAGACATGAGGACATAAATTTCTGTCACTGAAACCACTCAGTCTAATATTTTGTTATGAAAGAACAAACTGCTATTCATACACGCTAAAAATCCTGTGAAAAATAGGTATGTTTTGTCAATGTAGTGAAGATACTCAACAAGAAATCAGTGGTTCACATTACACTTATATGCCACAGGTTGATGTTCTCTAAAATTAAAAACAAGGCAAGAGTTCCCTCCTCACTTTTACTACAGTGCTGGCACTTCTGGTTAGCACAGTATGACTTATCAAAGGAATAGAGAACAGAAAGATATGAGATTGTCTCTGCTGATAAATGACATGATTGCCCACATTAAAAAATAAAAATCACAATGAATCTTCAAAAACCTCCTAAAACTAATTTTCAAAATGAGGAAATTCATAGTATACAAGAAAAACATTTAAATTTCAATCATATATTATACATTTCTATAAATAACTGAACATTAAAAATAATTTAAATATACTATACAAATTATAATAGAAGACAAGAGAGATAAGGAAAGGGAGAAGGAGAATAAATATAAATACCA
>PVLA01001879.1:140668-312683 GCA_004027455.1 Hydrochoerus hydrochaeris
ATATGAAATCTACATGGTTGAAGTTACAAAATCCTACACAAAGACTGAGTTTTTAATATTTTAACAACTGGAGTGATACACATTCAGGAAATTGTAGACATCAATTTTCTCTGAATTCAAATTCAGCTTTGGACAACATTTCTGTTAAAATTTCATATATATATATATATATATATATATATATATATATATATGTAAGATTACTTTCATGCTTATATTAAAAGGCAAAACATGTAACAGATAAAAATAATTTGAATTAGAATATAGTAAGAGAAATAAATGTATTCATTTTTAAGATTTATTATAAAGTTGTGACAATTAAACAATCCTGCTACAGGGATAATAGGTCAATGGAATAAAATTAAGAACCCAGAAATAACTGCATACAAATATGCAAAGGTGATATTTACCTAAAATGAATGAGCAATTCATAGGTAAAATTATAAACTTTGGTACACCTAGTGATAGAGACACTGTACATTCATACTCAGAAACTAAACATTGAGCTAAGTCTCAATACATATTAAAAAAAGATCAAAGTATTTTTTACTAAAATTATATGGAAGTAAGATATTTGTGGCCTTTGGCTAGGTAAAGAGTTTGTGCAAGTGGTTGGAGATTTAGCTCAGCGGCATAAGCTCCTGCCTTGCAATCATGGGGTCATGGGTTCGATCCCCAGTACGCCCCCAAAAGAAAGTTTGTGTAAGTAATACCTTTCAGATAGTACGTTCATACTATCCATAACATTAAGATAATGATTATTTGTACTCCATTGTAAAAAAAAAAAGTCTGTTAAGAAGATTGGTAACTGCCTATATAATGGAGAGATATATATCATATATACATATATATATTCAATGTTTTTATTTTATACTGTCTCTCCACATATTTATATGGTCTTTATACACATATATATTTTCTAGCTACATATTTCATAAAGGATTGTAATAAATAATTTTTTCTAAACTAGTTTTTTAAAAATCAGTTTGAAAATTGGCAAAAGATATGAAGAAGTTATTTCTCTGAAAAGAATGTATAAGAAAAATAAATATATTTAAGCATGCTCAATATCATTAGCTAATAGGGAAATGCAAACTAAGTCAAAATGAGATATCACCACACACTTCTCAATATGACAATGTATTCATATGTAAATACACACATATAATTATATAATATAACGATAATTTATATGTAGCACAAGTTTTATATATATATATATATATATATATATATATATCCACATTTGTTATGTGGGCATATATGGAAGTATTTTTTTAGAGAGAGCAAATGATGAGACTGCATAGAAACTACATCACCCATACATTTCTCAATAATAATGGGTTAGATTTCCCAACAAAATAAAGTTCTTTGTGTGGTTCATATAAAAACAGGTACACAGTAGTATTTAGCAGCTTTGTTTTGAGCAACGAAAAACTCAAATCCAGATAAGATTCAAGTGGAAAAAATTGTTAAATGCAACCTGGTTTAATATAAAGACTTATTCAGCAATATAAAAGAATGAACAATTGATAGGGTCAGGAACTGTAGTAAATCGTCATATGATTATGCTTAGGGAAAACATGCAAACAAAAATACTTAGATATTTTATGATTTTGTCACTTTTAAAACAATAAAAGTATAAAACCTGAGAACAGACTAATGTTTCAGATATTAAGAAGAAAGTGTTTTTAGAAATAAAAAGAAATCATGGAGTTTTTTTGACCATAAATATCTGTGTATTATTGGTATATATAGCCTTAGCGTTATATTGTAGTATAGCCAATTTCAAACATTATTATTGAGACAAAGTGTCAAGATCATATGGGATCTTTTTGTCTTATGTCTTTAATCTGGATATGTTTGTAATTATCTCTAAATAAACAGTTAGTTAAAAATTACATAGTCACGTAAATAGTGGCTAAAAGATTGGATAGCATAAATTTATGTCATAACTATTATAACCTATGCTGTATGTCTTCCCCTCTAATTAATGATGACTTTCAGCAATAGACATTAGTAAATTTATACACTATCTAATACATGGCTTATGAATATGTATTCAATAGATTTAAAAATATAGTTTATAGACATTTTATCTTGTGTTTTCTTTTTTTAAAGCTAAATAGAGTACTCAGACTAATTGGTTAATATAGGAATTTTACCCTTTCAAGTCCATAGTCCTATAAAGAATTGTTGCTAAGTGAGTTTAATGATATAGTCAGTACATTTAAAGAAAATATGCATTAAACATACTGGCATTATGGATGAGATTTTTACTATAAATGGACCCCATTAGTTCAAATCCTGAGAGAACTGATCAATTTCTCCTGTAAACAAATATGTACCAGTCTATCAGGGTACTTGAACAGTAGAAGTGTGAGCTTGTCATTAAGGTCAAATCCTAGGATTACTGAAAAAGTAGATAGAACAGAAGGACAGAATCTGGAAATGTTATTTTTATATTGCACACTACTTTGTGAAAAGGAAGTAGCAGTCACTGTGTAGTGGTGTTTGAATTAAAACCAGAGTGTTAGTGGAGAGCAGTCTATAGAAAGCAAGAATATTTCTCTTGAAAAAGATTTTAGAAATACATAAAATTCCAAGTTAGAAACTCCAAAAAGGGACAAGTTTGAAAGTCAAATTTCAAAACTATATATAAAAAGATTTAAATTAAATTAGTTGGATAAAATTAATTACTATTTATTTAAATTCTTTTTAAAAATTTTATTTAAAGACAAAAAAAGCAAAACAGAAAAAAGGATAGCAACAACAGAATTTCAAAGGAAAAAAAAAACACTAAGAAATCACTACTTGATAAATTACATATGGTTATCTTGGAAATAATTGTTCAAATTACAAAATTAAAGCATACAAAGCAGACATTCAAATAGTGAGACTGCAAACAGTTCTGCTCAATGATCTAATGAAAACTTAGTAATACGATCATCTATCTTACACACTTACATACATGCAGTTATATCCTTAACAGCACTTTCTTTTCCTCTTTTTTAATAGCAATTACACA
The DNA here is from genome assembly GCA_004027455.1 of Hydrochoerus hydrochaeris. NCBI lineage: Eukaryota > Metazoa > Chordata > Mammalia > Rodentia > Hydrochaeridae > Hydrochoerus > Hydrochoerus hydrochaeris. The sequence continues at coordinate 143,697 of PVLA01001879.1, forward strand.
TTTTTGGTTTTATTACTTCTACATTGCTTATTACTTTTTACACTACAGACACAATGTGATATTTATAAACATGATTCTTATTTATTTCACTAATGATGATAGTCTCAAGTTGTCTCCATTTACCTAGGAAGGCCTCAAGATCATCCCTATTTTATAGCTGAGTAATATTCCATCATATAAAAACACCACATCTTTTTCATCCACTCTGTGGTTGATGGGGATCTTGGTTGTTTCCAAGATTTAGCTGTTACAAATTGTGCTGCTATGAACATGGAGGCACATATATCACTGTGATATGACCTTTCCAGGTTTTCTGGGAAAATACTGAGGAGGGAAATAGCTGTGTTGAATGGAATTTCCAATCCTAGCCTTCTGAGAAATCTCCATACTGATTTCCATAGTGGATGCACCAGTCTGCACTCCCACCAACAGTGAAACAGTGTTCCTTTTTCTCAGCAGCCTCACCAACATTTGTATTAGTTGATTTCTTGATGGTGACCATTCTTTCTCGGGTGAGATGAAATCTCAATGTTGTTATAATTTTCATTTATCGAATGACCAATGATGGTGAACATTTCTTTATGTATTAATTTGTCATTTGTGTCTCTTCCTCTGAGAACTGTGTTCATCTCAGATGCCCATTTTTGGAGAGGGTTTTTGAATTTGGGGGGCTTGATGTTTTTCAATTCTTTATATGTTCTGGATATAAGTCCTTTTTCTGATGAGTTGCTGGCTAACATTCTTACCCATTCTGTGGGTTTTCTTTTCACTCTGTTGGTGATTTCTTTTGAAGTGAAGAAACTTTTCAATAATATGAGATCCTACTTGTTGATTCTTTGAAGTGTTTCCCATGTAGTTTGCATTTTGTTCATGAATTCTCTGCCTACCCTATGTTCCAAGACTTCTGCTACATTGTCTTCCACTAGATCTAGTGTTTCTGTTTTAATATTTAGGTCTTTGATCCATTTAGACTTTAGTTGTGTGCATGGTGATAGGCATGTATCTAGTTTCAGTACTTGGCATGTGGAGAGCCAATTTTTCCAATACCATTTATTAAAGAGGCTATCTTTTTTCCAGTGAACATGTTTAGCTCCTTTGTCAAATTTAAGGTTGCTGACTGTCTTTGTAGTAGTGTTTGAAACTTCTAATCTGTTCCATTGATCCTGAGGTCTATTTATTTGCCAGTACCATGCTGATTTTATTACTGTGGCTTTGGAGTACAGTTTCAAGTCAGGAATTGAGATGCCTCCTGCTTTGCCTTTGTTGCCCAGAATTGGTTTTGCTATTCTAGATTTCTTCTGTTTCCAAATGAATTTAAGGAGTGTTTTCTCTAGATCTAGGAGGTGTGTCAATGGTATTTTGATTGGGATTGTATTAAATCTGTATAACAGTTTTGGGAGTATGGCCATTTTCACAATGTTGGGTCTTCCTACCTAAGAGCAAGGGATATCCTTCCATTTTCTCATATCCTCTTCAATCTCCTTTTTTAGCATAGTATAATTTTCAGCATATAGGTCTTTTACATTCTTAGTTAGGTTGAATCCTAAGTATTTCATTTTTTAGATGTTATTGTGAGGGCAATATTTCCATAATTTCTCTCTCGGTGAGTTTCTTGTTTGTGTATAGGAATACTATTGATTTCTGAGTATCGACTTTGCATCCCAGCTACACTGCTGAATTTGTTTATTAGTTCTAGTAGTCTTTTAATGGAGTTTTTTGGGTTTTCTATATAGAGTATCATGTCATCTGCAAATGGTGATAATTTAACTTTTTCCTTTCCTATCTCTATTCCTTTTATTTCTCCTTCTTGTCTGATTGCCCTGGCTAGTGTTTCCAGAACTATATTGAATAAGAGTGGTGATAGTGGACATCCTTGACTTGTTCTTGATTTTAAAATGAAAGTTTTCAGTTTTTGTCCACTCATTATAATGTTGGCTGTTGGTTTGTCATAGATGGTCTTTATAACGTTGAGGTAGACACCGTGTATTCCCAGTTTTTGGACGTTTTTTTTTCTTTTTACCATGAACATGTTTTAGACTTTATTGAAAGTTTTTTCTGCATCTATTGAGATGACCATGTGGTTTTTGTTTTTGTCTCTATTGATGTGATGTATTACATTTATTGATTTGCATATGTTAAACCATCAGTGCATTCCTGAAATGAACCCCTCTTGGTCATTATGTATAATCTTTTTGATGGTTTGCTACATTCTATTTGCCAATATTTTATTGAGAATCTCCGCATTAATGTTCATTAGTGAGATTGGCCTATAGTTCTCCTTTTTGGCTGGGTCTTTCTCTGGTTTTGTTATAACAGTAATACTTGCCTCCAGATATGATTTAGGGAGGATTGTTTCCTTTTCAATTTCATTGAAGAGTTTAAGGAGTATTGTCATCACATCTTCTCTAAATTTCTTGTTGAATTCAACTGTGAATCCATCAGGACCTGGAATTTTCTTTGTTGGTAAGTTTTTAATTACATGTTCAATTTCAATAGCTGACATTGGGTTATTCAAAATTGTTATATCTTCTTGATTGAGCTTTCGTAGTTCACATGTTTCTAGAAATTTGTCCATTTCCTCTGTTTTCCAGCCTATGCAAGTAGAGACTTTCAAAGTCATATTCATGGTCTTTTGAATTTCCTTGGGATCTGTAGTAATTTCCCTCTTCTCAGTCCTTATTCCATGAATTTGGGTTTTTTCTTTCCTTTTCTTTATAAGGTTAGCTAGAGGTTTGCCAATTTTGTTTATTCTCTCAAAAAACCCAGCTTTTTGATTCATTAATTCTTTGTATTGTTTTTTTCACTTCAAGTGCATTAATTTCTGCTCTAATCTTTACAATTTCCTCTCTTCTAAGAGCTTTGGGTTTGCCTTGCTCTTCTTTTTCTAGATAGTTGAGATGAAGCCTTAGGTTGTTTATTTGTGTTCTTTCTATTTTCTTTATATGACAATTTATTGCAATATATTTCCCTCTTAAGACTACTATCATTTCATTTCACAGATTACAGTATGTTGTTTCTGCATTTTCATTGAATTGTAGGTATTGCTTATTTCTTCTTTAATTTCATCTGTAGCCCACTGGTTGCTCAAAAGTTTTTGTGTAATTTCTATGTATTTATGCAGGTTTTGCAATTTCTTTTGCCATTAATTTCCAATTTCAGTGTGCTATGGTCAGATATTATCCATGCAATAATTTCAATACCTTTGCATTTATTTACGAATATTTTACGGGATAATTTATGGTCTATTTTGGAGACTATCCCATATGTAGCTTAGAAGAATGTGTATTCTGATGCAGTTGGATGGAACACTCTGTAAACATCTACTTGGTCCAGTTGCTTGCAGGTATGATTCAGTTCCATTATTTCTTTGCTGACTTTTTGTCTAGTTGTTCTATCTTTTTGTGACAATGGGCCCCTTTTATAATTGTGTTCTTGTGTATTTGGTTTTTATGTCCATTTGTTCTGCCTTAAATAGTTGGGTGCTCCTGTGTTTGGTACATAAATATTTATAATTGTTAGTTCTTCCTCTTAAATTTTTCCACTTACAAGTATGTAGTGACTTTATCTCTTTTAATCATTTTAGATTTGAAATTCAGGTTGCCTGCAAATAGAATAGTTATCCCTGCTTTTTTCTGGGTTCCTGTTGCATGAAATACTGTTTTCCATCCTTTGACTTTTAATCTATGAGTTTCTTTTTGGGTCAGATGTGTTTCTTGTATACATCATATAGTGGATCCTGTTTCTTGATCCATTCTGTCAACCTATTTTTTTTTTGATAGGTGAATTTAGGCCATTAACATTCATGGATATCACTGATATGGATATTGACTTTACCATGTTATGTTCCAGTTCTTTGCTTTCTGCTTTTCTCCCTTATTTAATTGCTTGTCCTACCTGGTGGTTTCTTTCTGTTGTTGTTCTGGGGGTTGTGGCCATTTTTATCTCTGTCTATAATGTCTTTCAATACTCTTTCTAGGGTTGGTTTTGTGGACATGAATTCCTTCAGTTGTTCTTTGTCATAGAAGTATCTTGTTTCTCCATTAAATTTGAATGAAATTTTTTGCTGGTTACATCAGACAGGGTTGAAGGTTGTTTTCTTTCAGGACTTGAAATACCTCACTCCAAGCTTGTCTTAACTTGAGGATTTGTGCTGAAATTCTGCTGTGAATCTAATGGGATTTTCCTTGATAGGTGAGTTGTGTCTTTTCTCTAATAGCTTTTAGTACTCTGTTTTTATGCTGTATGTCTGAGATCTTAATTATTATATATCTTGGTGTAGATTTATGTTATTTGTGACTTTGGTATTCTATTATGCCTCACTTATCTGCATATCAGATTTTTTTCTCCATGTTTGGGAAATTTTCTGTTATTACTTCTCTAAATATTTTAGTTATGCCATTTGCATTGACTCCTGCATCTTCAGTAATGCCTATTAATTTTATATTGTTTCCCTTGGCATCATCTTGAAGCTTCTGGATTTTTATTACATACTGCTTTGTTATTTTTAACAGTTGTATCCTTTCCTCTTCACTAATTGTGATCCTGTCCTCAAGGTCCAAAATCCTGTCCTCAGCTTTATTTAAACGGTTTTGCACCCTTTGAATAGTATTTTTTGCTTCTTGGATGTCTCTTTGAGTTTTTTTCATAAGTTCTGCCTGTTTTCTATATTGTTCATTCAAGGTTTCAATCATTTTACCATGCTTCTGTACTTTTTTCTCTATTTCTTCTTTAGCTGTGTTTAACAACTCCTTTACTAAGTTTGTTATTTATATTTTTACATGGGACAGTATTTCTAATTTGATTTCCTCTATAGCCTCATGGAATTTTTTTTTATTTCACTTGCTATCTTTTCAGAGACTTCCAGTGTGTTAATTTGGAATCCTCTATTTCAATGTCTCCTGTGCTTGCTCCTGGTGGACTAGATGTTTGTGATTGAGTTTTGCTTTTTCATTTTGCCATTTTCCCCTTTTGAGTTAGTGTTTAGTCCTTCAATCCCACCAGTGTCAACTGTGGGTAGTGTGTATTTTGGGGTCCTAATTGCTGGGTCCCTCAATGGAAAGGTGGGCCAGTCATCTGACTTCCCACTACAGGATCCTAGTAGTATTGATATAAGTCAACTTTTACTTCCTGCTATTACTTTATATTCAGGTTATTCCAGGTTATCAAACTTCCCTGTCTATTGTGTTTGTGTTGACTGAGGCCATACTGTGTGCCTATTGTGTGCCTGAGTGTCTCACAAGGCCTTTGGATTTTCTCCAAGTTGGGTGAGTCCTTCTTGGCACACTCCTCCATCTGCCTGATGTTTTCTGTGTGTAGGAAGGAGTCACCCACACTCTTGTCAGACTCACCAAGGTCTTATGGTTAGTTGGAGGGAGCTTTACTAATGTCCCTCTTTACCCACTGTACACCTCTATTTTAGGGGCATACTCACCACACTGACTGGAGCCAGCTGAGACCTTCTGTTTGGGTGAGGCAGTTACTGAATCTCCCTTCAAGCTAGCACAGTAAATCCACTGTAATGAAATGTACTGGGAGAAAGGGTGGGAGCTGAATATACATGCAGTATTAGGTCCAGGAGGTAGGGGCTGTCCCGGAGGGTCCAGCAGATGTCCTGGATCTGGGTGTTTGCTGGGCATGAGCCAAGGTCCCAGTGCAGCATGGCACTTCTCAGTGCCGGCTGGAGTCATGCCTATTTCCAGGTTTGAGCAGTGTTTCAAAGCTTCCTCTGTGCAATGGGAATCACCTGGCCCACTTTTGGCTCCTGGGGAAGACTGCTGGCAATTGCTTGCCACTTGGAGTTTTCTGGGTGTGGCCTAGTTAAGTCCCCTGGTCCCTCTCATGTGCCTTAGTGTGGTTTCAGACACACAGCATGGTCTTACTGCCTGGAAGCGGAGTTTCAAGTTTTCCCTGTGCACTGGGATTCCACCAGAGTCTGTGGTCAGGGCCCAGACTTTATTTAATTCTTATCCTGAGCCTTTCATAAATGTATTCTTAAGTATATTCCCTCTCCTTGTACCCTTGAGGGAATGTATTGATATTCTTTATATTATGTGAAATGCTGATTTTAAATGCAATTTTCTAGGCCTATTATAAAATATTATTGTAAAGTCTATTATGCACATCAGTCACCTGCAGCTCAACTGACCATCTGTATAATCAAGTCAGGTAAAGAACAAACTCTGAAAGGAACACTGCCCTACCCCTGAGAAAGAATTAATCCTCCCCAAATGACAAAATGTTAGGCTACATAGCCAGCTGAGGTTCAGCCTGAATGACATTAGTGATACTCTGTGTCAAGCCCTCTCCTCGAAAAAGGACAAAAATATATCAACCTATAGAGAAGATAAGTTAGGAGAGTTGACTCTAACAATATTAGCCAAAAGTGTGTAGGTGTTATATGCTTCAAATGTCTAAAAAAAGTAAATGGGCTGTAGAGTATTCTTCAATTTGCCTTTCTTGAACTAAGCATTTTTCTTGTTTCTTGGTGCTGAGAAACCAGTGCACGTAATTGTTGGCAAAGTTGTTGAATGCCACAGAGAGCTATTTTTAATAATGGGTCACCTTTTTGACCTTAGTACTAGGAAAAACTAGGTTGCTTCTCTAAGGTGCACTGAGCATAACCCTTACAGGATTAACACCAGTTAAGCTAAATGAGTGCACTCTGTAAATTACAGAAGTGGAAATGCTGTCAGTTTGTCTTCCTAACTTTCACTCAAGCCGGAGTCACTGTTCTCATTAATTCTTCATTTTCTCAAGTTAATTAACTACCTTATAGTTCAGTGACCTCATTTTAAAGGATAAAACAATAGTGCCTCCTTAATATATGATGGTTGTCATGTTTGATTACTTTTTCATGAAACTGCAAGATCAATGAAAGAAATAATGCTATACTCAAATCAAACTAGTATCACATAATGTTTAATTAACATATAATTTTTAATTAAAATATATTCACAACATACACTAAGATTCAAGTTATATTATTTTATTATCATATTTGTATAGACTATGTCTCTATTATCTGTTTCAAATGCAGTCAAATTATAATTGCTACTCCAAATACTCCTTTAAAATTCTCTTTTCTTTCCCTATATACTCATACTCTTTGGCATTGCAATGTCTCAGAATAAATTCAATGCCTTTGAAGAATGATCAGGCCACATGCTACCTCTGATCATTTGCTACAACCAAATCTGCAGAGGCAGCTTGCTTGAGGACAACTTAAATGGATTAACAAAATAATCACACTGATGACTGCTATGTATCTGGATCAGATCACATTTTTTAGTCTCATCCTACAGCATTAGGATATTTCTTTTAAGTGAAATAAATATGCTTCTTAAAAATAATGCTTGAATGAATGCCAGGATACAATCATTCAGTAAACAATAAAATCATATTTAAAAAAACAAAATAGTAATTTTATTGTATATTATCAAATAAAAGGCTACTTCTACATTTTGGAACCATGTTTCATATTGACTCCAGAAAGTAAATATGTGAAAGTTACATTTTTGACATAAATATGTGTAAAACATTTGTTTGTAAGTTTGTTAATAAAAAATACATTTAAGCTTTCTCTATATTCCACATATTCAGGATATGATCTATTATTTCTTTGATTTACTTACTTATGAAACTCAGTCAGAAATCTATTATCATCATCCAATCTTTAGAATTACTCTGCTTAATATACAAATTCAAAGACATACACTTTAAGTCAATTACAAAATTAACATACATAAAGTCAAGAGCAGTACAGATGTCAAGTTACCTCACTGACTAATATCTTTAAAATACAAATTTTTTGAATTACAAAATTTGAAAAATACACATTATGTTTTTAAGGAAGGTCTGAACAAAGGCCATATTGCTATATGAATAACAGCCATTAAATGGAGAATTTACTTATATAAAATATCTGGAAACACTGGGGATAAAATTCAGAGGCATCTATCACTGAACTGCATATTATTCCATCTAGTCATTTTTTTTTACAGGGTTTTGCCAACTTTAGCTTGTGATCATCTTGCCTCAGCCTCACAAATTGCTGGTGTTACAGAGATATGATGTCACTCCAGACTGAGTTTTTAATTTAAAAAGTAAAAAATCAAAGTCCTACAAGTGAACATTATTTTTCCAAATCGCAAAAGAATAGAAACATATTTTTATGTATTAACATGTTGACTTTTTATATATTTATTTAATGATGAAATGCTAATTTCTGCATGTTTGTTGTAAAAACTTTTTTGCATTTGTATTTAATATTCTCTTTAAATATTGATAAATCCTCAGGAGTTTTTCTTAAGTGCATTTCTAATTTTATATATCTTCCTGAAAATATTATCTACTCCTGACCTGTACTATTTATACCTATGTTCATTTTTCCTGTTTAACAAGTATTGAGAATTCCAACCTACAATACCAAATTATCTACTGAATACTATTATTTGGATACCCATGCATGAACAAGTAACAGAACATCCAAAATGAAGAAATTTATCTTTTATTGCTAAAAATTTCCTTATACCAATGAATGCTAAGTCACTCATAGACGTACCACCTTACTCTTTGCTGCTTTCACTTCTTAAAATTTACTAACATGTTACTTTCATTCTTCTTCCTAAACTGTTTTCCAGTCTCTGAATTCTCTCCCATCTCTGTATCCATAACCCTGGTAGAAGGCATTGCTTTCTCTGACCTAAATCCCCACAGCACTTTTTTTCTGTCCTTAAGCTTCTAAAATCTATTCCTCTACTGCAGCAATAGTGATATTTCCTTATCAATTTCTCTTTGTGAAATTGTACATTACATGTCATAGACCTCATTGACAAACTATTCTAGTAGTTTACATAAAATTGTCTCCATAATTCTTTGCAAGTCCAGTTAAAAAATAAATGATAATTAATATTCTAAATATATCATAAGCCTTTTCTGTACAGTGACAATAATTTCAAGAAAAAGCACATTTTTGTCTTCTAAAATTTTTTTGACTTTAATAACAAAATGATATTTCATGCATACTTTACTGCTTTTCTTGTCTGTTTTGCCTTCAAATTCATTACAATCCCTCACCAACTCAAAATATTTAAAAGTGCTCTTATTGAAAATCTAACTGACTAACAGGCAAATAAAACTAACAGAAACATTTTCTTTTAAGTTCTTAGTCATATACAAGTAGTTGTCTATTCTTTCAATTCTAGAAAAATAATTTTCTTCTTAGCTCTTGCAATACTGTTCTTATTTTCTCATAATTTTACTGATTGTTTGCCTATTCTTATTTTATTTTATTGGATGTACTCCTTTTCCTCGGTCCTTAAATGATGGTAGGCCACAGATTAAACCAAAATCCTACTTGGCCCTTTATACAATAAAACCAGATTATTTCAATGTGTCCTATAACTTTAAACGCATTTTATGAGTTCATTGAAAAATTATAACTGACATTCTACTGAATTCCATAATTGTACAGTTAATTTCCTACTTGGAGTGTGCATTTAAATATAGCATTTCTGTTAAACATTCATTTCCCTATTTTACAAATTTTTCTATATATTTATTAAAACATTAATTTACATATTAATGGATTTAGTGTGATGTTTCTTTATTTTTATATAATTTAATTTAATCATATTCTATCACTCCTACCTACATATATTTGAAACTGTGTATCCATCATTACACAATAACCCCCAAATAATATTTGGTTCTATTTATTCTAAAATTGACATGCTCAATATATTAACTCTGAGATCCAGAGAGTGTTCCTCTAATCTCAAGTTCAAAATCAATAAAATCTTTAGTACTCTCAAAGTACACAGTATTATTTTCTATTATTAATGGAAAAATACATTAATAATAAGATTAGGGTCTTTTTTTGTAATTGTGGTATCAGGATCACCTATCAACCATCATAAATATATCTATAAACATTTAAATAATTTGAGTAAATTTTATAGTTTATCTCATATCTCTTAGTATGCACACATGCATATTTATGTATATTTGTCTTTTACTTTGTAGTGAAGCTTATTTATTTTTTATATTCAAAGTTTCTGACAGAAGGAAAAAAGCAAAATTTTTCCTCTTTTTTTTTTTTTTTGTTTGAGACAGAGTTTTGCTAGGTAGTTCACACTGGTCTTACATTCAGACTGGTCTTGAACTCAAAGGGGTCCTCTTGCTTCAGTTTCCTGAGTGCTGAGATTACAGGCATGTGGCAACATGCTTGGCTCAATTTTTTTATGCAGTATTTCATATGTACATATACACAACTGTGTATTTCGCTAAAATGTAATTTCTATGTCAGTAGTATTGGAATAGTTCCTACAAGTTTGCATTTTCAATCAGTTCCAAGATGAAGCAAACATTGCTTGTTGTGACTAGAATTTCAGAGACAATGAATGTTAAAAACAATATTCCAATGATATGATGGGAATATTTTGAGCAACAAGTCAAATAAAATTTTGGGATCAAATTTAATGAGTAATTTTTCTCTAACTCTAGAAAGTAGTATCTTTAACTTTTCCTGCAATCTACCAGAATTCCCATTTAGGGTATATTAAATAGCTAGCTATGATATGAAGTATATGAATTAATGATGCAAATAATGGTTTTCTTTATGCATAGCTTTTACAAGAATTTAGCATATGTCTAAATTCATTGTTACTTACTTATATTAAGCATGAATGTTCCTAAAGTTAGGTTATACATATAAAACGTTCTGCTGTACTTAACATCAAGGTAGATATTTCTGTAAAATAAAGGTAAAATATCATACAAACAATAAAGATTAACCTGGCTAATAAAAATAAAAGGAAGCTGTAGCAGTTGATTTCTCCTGGGAAACAATCAGTTGAGTAATGCAACGTGGGTAAATTAAGTAGGGTTTAGCACTTCTGTTTCCCAGAATGTAAGTTATTTTCTTAACAAATGAGTCACAGTTCTAAAGTGTGTTCAGTTCACTCTTCTAAAAATAACCTCAGTTTTAATTTTTATGATTGAGGACCAATATACAATGCACTCTTTTTTCCAATGTCCTTTTTAATAGAATAATGCAATGCTAAACTAGGACATTGTGAATATATTGGAAATACATAGAAGCCACTGAAGTTATTTAAAAGTATTGATATTAGTAGTCATGATCTATATTACTTTTAACCATGACATGAAACAATGAAATTGTTTTATAATATGCACTTTAATTTATGTTAAAGAAAAATATAATCTAAATATATAGGAAAAAGCAAGCATATATAATATATGTAGTTTATCTGCAAATGCATCAGTTTTTTTCTGTATTAAAACTGCAAAATATAATGTTTGATTCAACAGTTCTGGAACTATTATTAACTTCATTGAGAACAATTACATTATTGAAACTAAAGTCTATTTTAATACTATGTTTTGAAATTAAATATTTGTGTATTTTATTCATAAAATTATTACAAAGAAGTAAAAAAAATAATGCTTGAGTTCACAATCAAATATTTTTCTGACAGGAATAATGATAATATTTTTAGTCTCCAAAGAGTGTGTTTGAGAATAGTGAAGTTCTTAGAATAAAATTTAAAATCTTGACTCATAGAATAGTACAGATGAGATCTGAGCACCAAGTTTATATTTAGTGCTAGATATTCTAGACTTGTAAAAATATCTCAAAAGCAGAAAATAATATATTATAACCATTTTATTTTCATATTTTCACTGTTGAGAACATTTTAAAAACTTGTGTAAGCAACAGGGCTTTTATAAAATGGTTAACTCTACTACATGGTTATCAGAATCATTATATGGAAGGTTTTCAAATATACAAATGTTTGATATTTTCAGACTTAACATAACTGTTTTACAGACATATAGATGGTCAAGTATTATTTAAAACTTAGAAAAAAATTCACAAATTAAAGCACCCTGAAATATTCAAGGGTTGGTCAAAATTATAAAGTGTAAGTTGAGAAAATAAGCTTTGGAGGTAATTTTTTTATTTTAAAGCAATAAAATAACAAAACAAAGATACAGAATATCAAAAGCAAGGTAATAGAAAACTGATAATAATTGTTATCTTTAAAGTAGTTGCTCAGATTACAAGATATACACATGCATAACTGATCAAACAATATAAGCACAAACCACTCTTTTCAATTAACTAAGAGCAATCAGTAGTATAATTACCCTAGCAATGTTTCGTATACACACATATATTTTTTTTCCTTTTCCTTTTTTTCTTTTATCCTTTCAATCATCTCAGTTGTTCTTTACTTTTGGGCTGTTTTTTTTTTCCCTTTCACAATATCTACTGTGGATTTTTAAAATACTTTTTCAGTTTCTTACAGTAGGGAGACAATACAATGTATACACATATGAGTCTCATTTATTTCACTTGAGAGTATGGATTCTAGTATCTGTTTAACCACAAAAGCCTTGAATTTATCCTTCTTTATAGCTGAATAGTACTACATTATATAAAAAAAAACACATCTTTTTGATTTGCTCCTCATTTGATGGGCATTTGGGCTGTTTCCAAGATTTATCTATTGCATACTGTGCTTCTATAAACATGAGAGCACATATATCTCTGTGGTCTGATATTTTTAATTCATCCGGGAAAATATTCAGAAGGGGAAGAGCTGGGTCAAATGAAACCTCTAATCCTAGATTTTTGAGGAATCTCCACACTGATTTCCAAAATGGTTATATAAGTCTACATTCCCATCAACAGTGTAGAAAGGTAAATCTACTGGAAGAGAAAGTAGTAGAAATCTTAGAGACATAGGTGTAGGCAGAAACTTTATGAGCAAAAACCAAACTTCATGGGAAGTACTTAACAGAATCAACAACTGAGATCTCATCTTATTAAAAAGTTTTTGCCTTTAAAAAAAAATCACCAACAGAGTAAAAAGAAAATCCACAGCATGGGAAAAAACTTTAGCCAACTGTTCCTGAGACAAAGGACTTCTATTGAGAACACATAGAGAATTGAAAAAACTCGGACTTCCCAAATTCAAAGACCCAATCCAAAAATGGGCATCAGAAATGAATACAGATTTATCAGATAAAGAAATACAAATAGCAAATAAATATATGAAAAAAATGTTCAATATTATTGATCCTTCAAGAAATTTAATTTAAAAAAAAAACACTGAGATTCCATCTCAGTCCAGAAAGAATGGCTGTCATCACATAATCAACCAATACCAAATGCTGGAAGGGATGTGGGGAAAATAGAGGGAGTATTTATGCTCCTTTACTTATATTTGCAAGAAAGGGAGAACATTTGGGATTAGTTAGGCCTCTCTGTCTTTATTCATATGACACTTAGTTCTATGAGTAGCTATAATTTCCTGAAAGACAGCAAGTAGAAGAAGTCTGTTTCTGCCTGCTTTCCTCCTGAAGTATGAATAGTGTCCCATTGTTCCAGGACATGTCTATAGTTGGTCATTTCTTCTCATGATGATATGAATAATTGAAATTGAGATTGAGTGCATAGAACAAAGAAAGAGTGTTAAAGATGAGTGGAAGTGAACAATGTTACCAAATCACAGATTATATCCTTTTTTATAAACAAGTTGAGGATAATTATTAGTATTGATAAGTTTGACAGGTTATTTAAATTAATACATGTATACGAACAATTGAAGGATGCCAAACAAAACACATATGATGTTAGCATCTATCAATAATATTAACTATTAGTATTACTAAAAATATTTTCTCCTTGACCTTTCTAAATCCTTTGTCACAGCTACTTCCACTCAGAAAGGTAAAAAAGATATGTTATTTGTGTAGAACACCAGAAGAAGCATCTAATTTTTGTAGAATAATAAATACTATTCAGGCAAACAAAAGTTATGTAATTTGATGTAATTCTCACACTTAGTCAATTAGATAAATTTGGAATATATCATATAATTAGCCGATATGATGCTGGTAAACTTTCCTGTTCTTTGGTGGTTCACAAAAATATATTTGAAAAATTAAGTTTTATATTTATGTTTCTATTGTTGATCTCAACAGCAATACCAACAAAAAAAGATAAATTTCTTCTTTATTTTTCTATTCACCTGAAGTAAAAAAGATTTTATTTCTCCAGTTAAGACTTGGAAATTTTAATAACACTTACTGAACATGAAAATGACAGTAATAGTTTTTCATACTTATTTCAAAGCAGTATCATAAAGATCAGTTGTTCTGGGTAAAGTATTCAACATTAAAATACAGAATTCAGATTTGAGACTCATCTTTATTTTTTCAATGCATATTCCCTGATATGATTCAGTAGAAGTATGATAAGTAGTCATTTAAGATTTATTTTAGTCCTGATACACATTTAAACATTAGTTATATTATCTGTGTTTTGTTTATATTAATATTTGATAATATACAATTATCAAACATTCATTTTACTTTAGTGTTATTGCTTCATTGTTAAATGATGGAATCGCACAGCCTTTCAATACTTGCATAAGCCTTACTCTGGCAATTCTTTGTTCAGTCTGAGAGATATAAAATATTAGTGACCCATTACTGTTAGACAACAAAATATTTTTTTATTTAACAACATTTTTGACTAAGAAAACTCTCCTTCAAAATTATGAGGACTCTTGGTGGTAGTTTGCTCTTTTTAGGTAACAAATTAATTTTTATTGAATTGAAATAATACATTTTCCTGTCATTTCTCATTTTTTTAGGTATTGGAAAACACATTTACCTCTGAACCTTGAGGTGTATGCAATTCTTCCCGTAAAAAGGAGTAACTTATGTTTCTTCAGCTCATGGATTTCACATCATTCATAAACACATGGCAAAGCTCTCAATGAGGCATCTGGGAGTAGCTCAGTGGGATGTCTGACAGTTGAAAGTAATGAGAGAGAAGGATCTTGAAATTCTAACGATGGCCGACAAATGGCAAGTAAAACAGTCATTTTAGTTTCATGCTTCCCTTTGTCAATAATAAAAATGAAGTTTCTAAACTATAGTACAAACAGGTGACCTGTGACATAGCAATTTCATACAAATCATTTTAATTCTGTCACCTCAGTGTGACATTTAGGACATAAAAAGAAGTTGCCAGACCTCTACACAGATGGTTGAATAAATGAAACCAAGCCCTTCAGGAACTTACCAAGGGGAAAATTGCCATATTTGTAAAGGTGTTCAGATTCTAGAATGATGTTAATTTATTGTTATAATAGATGACATACATTATGCATTGTACAGGTTGCACAAATACAGTATATCATAAGATTGTGTATTACTTGTGTTGTATCATAGACAAAAATTCACACATAAACACATACTTTCATACTATCAGTTTACCATTGTTATTATCATACAGTGAAGATAAAGCGCACAAGAAATTGCTTGATAAGCTAAAATATTTTAGGTAAATTTTAGAAGTTCATTTCAGAATTTTGTGTAAGACAATGTGAGGAAAGTGGAGTTTAGCAAACTACCAAATGAAGGAATATTTTTGACATTACGGTACAATAATGACTGTAATAGTTTGTTATTAAAGTGAAATCAAATTCTGTGTATATTCATGGTATCAAAATATCAAATATTTTTATGTGAAAGAAATATTAACCAGCAAGTTATTGAACATGAATTCATTGTAATGTTACTTCTCTGTTTTGTATTCAGACATATAAAAAGTGAGAACTAAAGTACACATAACTTTAATCATATGAAAATAATGTTTAGGAGAGAAAATAAATTTAATTGGAAATGCTAAGTATTCTGGTTCTGATTATATAGCCAAATAGCATAGCCTTATTTTATTGTGCATTCACTGACTGAATTAATGTTACCTACTAAAGATTTGTTACTTTTTCATATTTTCTTTTTCTAGTCACCAAATATTACTGCTGTTAGATATGATAGGAGAGGTATGACAGACAAACTTTGAAAATATGATGCTTATTGGAATGTCCTTTAACTTTTTTTTTCTTTTTACACTTAGATTACACAGGTCATGTATAGTTTTCTTGTGGGACTGTCATAAAAGACTAGTAATTCTTATTTCTCACATGAGCTGTGATCAAGACATCAAACATTTGCCAGAGGCTTTCTTTCTGTTTTTATGCCAACAGACTTCTTTGGAGTGATTAAAATATTTTTAGATCATTCTATAGATAGTTTATGACTAGCATGCTCCCTGATAGTATATTAAGATGCCACATACTAACATTTGATAACAGAGTCGTACAGGTTACTAGAAAGTTTTTTAAAAATATGAAATTTGGAAAAATGACATTATGAAATTTTTTAATGTCATAGGCTAGATTTTTCTTCTAATACTTGTTATTTCTTATTGACCTGTCAAATACATTCAAGAAATTCAATTGAAGTAACACTCATGAGATGTTTAATGGCTTCATATAAATATACCAAGGCTGAATTTCTATATAAAAAATGCAAAAGTTGAGCAAGAAGCCAAGTGCTGTACTGGAGGCACAAGAAGTTTGATTTGAAAATTTTATAATATCTTTAGAGAAAAATGGCTGATTGCTAATGTCAACACTTTACTCTTATTGGTCTTAATTTTTATTATGAATATTATATAACACAAAATTAAATAATACATAATAATATATAATAAAATTAAATAACATACAATAATTTTAAAATTAAATAATATACTATAACAATCTATAATACAAAAAAAGCAATTTCAACATACATAATTAGCATAATTAAAACCATAAACATAGAGAATTATCACAAATTACTTTATACATAAAAGACTTATCTTTAGTAAATACAATTCTTTTCAATGGGTTCTTTCTAGTTATCAAATATTTGTGTCTGGCCTTTTCTTATAACATCAAGTTTTCACTAAAAATTGGTATCTTTTCTAATTAAGAAGCAGAAGTATTACAGATGGAACATTTTTTCATTAAGAGTTCAAGTCAGTCTGAAAGAACTAAAGGAGAATGTACTGCTGAGAAAAGAATTTTTTCATAAGCTTTTATGGAAAAACCACAATAATTGAAAACATGTTTCTCTCAGCATCAAAGCTTAGACCCCCAAAGTCATAAAAGTGTATCCAGCCTAAGAATATCATGCAGAGTTGATTTTTTATCAGTATGTACTAAATATCCTATAACTCATAATTCTCCTGCAGTAACTTTGAAAGGATGAGCTGAACTACATGGTGAAAAGCATCTTGATGTTATTTTTTAAACTTAAATAAGTCACTTAATTATGCATATATCTCAATTCTTTACTACAAAATATGGAATTTAGATTAGATCAGGAGTTATCAATCTTCTTGTGGAATCTTCTGTAGGTACTTAGAATTCTGTTTTTAATTATGATTACCAAGGAATGTCAGTATTTGGAGTCGCCTCATGATCATTAACTGTTACTCACCTACAGGGCAGAAAAACAAGCCTAAGGAAGTTGCCAATAGATACCAGGAAAAATCAAATACCTTGACCTCAGCTGTGGAAAATTCAGTTGTCTCAGTCCTCAGACCCACAGAATTTCTCAACATATTTTATTTAAAAACGGAAACTGATATTTTTATTATAACATTTGAAGGAATCATTAAAATTCTACAACTGTACAAGTTAATGTATTAATGAATTTGTCTCTCTTGGCCATTGGAGAACCAGGTTGTTCCTGAAATCTTGAAAAAAATTTGAGTATGTTTTTTAATAATATGAATTACTTAGATGGTAGTATATTGAAATGCAGTCCTCATAATTGTCAGCTCTGGATTCTACACATCTAAAAGAGCTCTAAAGTTTGTAACAATATTTATAGTACTATATGTATTCTAGAACTCATGAGAAAGACAACCTTGGAAATAATTTGTCAGTAACACAATACTTGGAGAGGCTCAAGCAATAGACATGAAATATTTTACAGTAAGAGACTGATTCAGTTAGAACATTACAAATCTTTAATTCCTGGAATAAGATACATGTTCCATCTGTTTATCTATCTTTCTATAATTTCTTAGACCAAACTTTATCTCTTTTTTGAAAGAGAATGTCCCTAGAGTGTTATCTGGAGATAAATCTACAGTATAAAGTCAACTCAGAATTTAAGTTTTAATTTCTTTACATGTGATCCTTTTATCCTAAAGGACTCTTAATCACATAATTAATATAATCTAAATTACACTGTATTAATATTAATTACATATGATCCATATAATTCTAGTTCATTATTAGTCCCAAGTTTGTTACAAAAACTTTGAAACCTGCATTAGATTGTGACTTCTCTTTTGAAACCTGGATAAGATAATCTAAAATGGAATAAAGAGGAGTCCCTAGTTATATCTTTATGAGATATATAGATATTTTATGAGACTACGTTATATGAAGAGAAATTCTGCAAAGAAAAATGGCAGGATAAAATTTTACTACATAGGGGAATATCAAGGTCAATGAATGACATATGAGAAATACAGTCAACTGGCTCATAATATTTCAATAAATAGCACATATACAGTGGAAGTCTTGTAGAATCATACAAACAAATCCTATTTCTTAGTAAAAACATAATTGCTATATAACACTGTAACATGAAACATTATGCAGGTCTTTATAGTGATACTGATATAACCAAACCTACTGTGCTGCCATCATATAAAAATAAAACACACAATTATTTATAGTTGATACAGTATTTGTTAAATGTAATTGACAAATGACAGTTAAAGACTTATGAGTTTGTTATACCACACTTTCTAGTTTTAGTTTACAGTATATTTCTTCCAACTAATAAAAGCACAAGCACATGTCTACTATGAAATAATATACTATGCTACACTGGAGCAGTCTCAGACATCTGGTATGAACAAGTGTCTTGCATGCATGTATGTGTGCATGCATGCGTGTGTGGTGTGTGTGTGTGTGTTTGTGATCCTGCATCAGCCTCCCAGAGTACGAAAACTTACTTGATTGAAACACATTCTCTTTGTGTTTGATTTAATCTCACATTGTTTTGTCTGTCATGGCCTTTAACTAACCATAGAATGTCCTCTGCTAATGTCACCAGTAAGAAACTATGGGAGTTGTTAAAACATATCACTGCAAGCATGTGTTAAATTGCCTTAAGAACTCATTAATATACATAAAAACATATTAATTAAAACAATTTTTAAATTGTGAAAAATGAATCTGCTTCATGAAGGCAGTGTGTCCAACAAAACTTCAAATAGAGTTTTTATCAACTATGGAGAAACTTCTAATGACCTGGATTGCTGATCAGACACACACACATGAACTCAAAGAACCATGTTGGTCGTGACCAAAGCAGAAATACTGTTTGTAATGCTGATGATAAAGATGGAGCTGAGCTGTTAATTTTCCTGCTGACTCTGGGAGATATAATAGACTTCAAAACTCTTAATAATGTAAAAGGGAATGATGGGTCTACAAATGCTTGGTGTGAAGGCAGCTGAAGAGACCACATGGCTGATTGTGGAGGAAAATGACTTGCAAAACCAAATATGGCAAGAGCACCTGACAAAGTCATAGGATATAATCCACTTCCTGAAAGTTGAAACAATGACAAACTCATCCAATGACTCATTTCTAAGAACATATGCTCACCATAAGGTGATGCAAGACTATAAAGATAATCAAAGATTAACTTAATCATACAGTTGATATAAAAGACTAGCAAGTCGTAAAAGAAAACCATATTGGGTACAAAGAGTACAATCTTTTCCTCCTAAAATTAAACTTCAGAGGATTAAATATACAACTTTGCCCTATGAGTAAAGAGAATTTAGAGTCTCTTCAGATTCAATAGTTTATTCTGGGTTTAAAGGTGGATCTAATTAAGGATTCTTGTTCATAGTACGGCTTTCTCTGGGAGTTTAAGTTACATATGTAAGATGTAGAATCATTTGAGGAACAATAGGGAAAAGATAGAAATGGGAAGACATAGGAAATAGGAGGTAAATGAGATAAAAAGGGAAAAATACGGAAAGAATGAGAAAAAATGAAAAAGGAAATGTGAATAAGTGAAAGTGAATGAAAAAGGAAATAACAGTAAACAGAACTGAGGTTTACATTTGAGATATAATATGCACTTCCATTCTGACCTGACAGGTCATTTTGCATGCATTTTGCAGGTCTTAAGTAATTTATTTCTTATAATCCCCCCTTTTAATGAAATTTTAATCCTCATTTTATAGATGAGGAAAACTTTGTTTAAATATATTTCCTTTGATCACACAAGGCAGAGAATTGAGCATGGGTAGTCAGAACATAGCCCTTTGTCTTAACTATTCATACAGTGATAAAATGAAATCACATGCAGTAAGACAAAAGAAACAGAAAGTAGAGGAGAAGATGAAACAGGAACTAGATATGTGTGTGATAAGAGATGGATGAGTGAAAGGGAAGTAAGAGCAGATATTTCAGATAAATATGGGTGAGTGCTAAGAAAGTACATAAAATATAAGGGAAAGAAAAAAAAAAAAGATTCTGACCTGGAGAGAAAGGGGATAAGAAACAGGAGAAGAAAAAGGAAAGAAAACAAGTTTGACTACCAGTACTGTTCTGTCTACTGTTAGCATACAATTTCACATTTGTTTCATCAGTATGCTAGACACAACTTTAAAGAAAAGGCAATTTGCTTGATGACACTGAGCACTTAAAAAGGTTCAGAGAACCAAATTCAGTCAATGAGAAAGGAAGTCTTTGAACTCACTAAACAAATGGTGATCATGAAATAAAAAAGCAGAAACAAGAAAAACATGAAAAAGCTGAGACAGATGATAGTATTGCTTGCTCACCATTTATCTATTGTCTTTTTACATTTGTTCATTAAGTACTGGTTCTCTATACTTGCTTAGCAAACCCAAAAAGTGTGAAAGTTAGATGAAATGAAAGAAAAATTGCCTTTAGCAAATTAAGGTATTTACAATTTTACTCTGGGACAGGCCAAAAAGAAACTAGCTCAATAAAACTTATTGAAAGGACTTACTAATCCAAGCAATAACTTGATTTTATTGGATAGATTTGAAGAAAATAGAATAATTAGAGTGTACTGTCTTACTCTGTGTTCCTAATAGGGTTACAATTAATGTATCAGGAAGGCTCTACAGAGATATGCTTGAAAAAAATGTGGAAGAGTATACAGCAGGTTTCAGCCAGGAAACAGAACATGTTGGAAGGATATATTAAGAGATTAGTTGCAAGAAATGTACATTGATGGTTGACTATTCAAACCTAAAATCCATAGAGTTCATCTTTTGGAAAGAGAAAACAGAGATTCTAGGCAACTGCTGAGGCTTTCAGCTACATGCAAGATTTATTTTTTACCAGTTCTGCTCTGAATACATTTCAACTAACTGAAAGGGAAATGTGGTTGGAGGATCATAGTATTTACTGCATAAATCATGACTTAAACTGATGGTATATTTCAACAAAAAATTTCATTTTAAGATAATCTAAACATGCATTATCATTCTGACAGCAATATGTGGCATTATTTAATTCAAATAAAAAAATGCAAGCAATATAGGTGGTGGTTTTTTTGGTGAACAACAAAACATCATCACCTTTTCCCTTTCAGCTTTTCTGAATGTGTCCTCATTGGCTGCTGTGTAAACTCATGGACAGCTATAGGATTGCCCTTCATAAAAACTGACACATGTCAGTTTTAATTTTGGAAGAAACCCATCAGCAAAACTGAGAAATAGGGATTTTTCAACCACTGCCACGCTTCTCACTTATCTCTAAGGCTCGGGAGACTCAGAAAATTGACAATTCTGAAATTACCCAGAGATTTTGTGGGCTCTGAATAGTCAGGCTAATAGTTTGTGATTAATTCTAAAGTTCTACATTTTTTCATATATATTCAAAGAAAAAGCAGATTTCTTGTGACTTTGTCACTATAACTTACTCAGCAAAAAGTATCCCTCAGTACCTTTAATGTTCCAGTTACTTTCATAAACAAATGATACAGATGCAAATGGCATCTGAAGGTTTCATTAGACAATTGACCTCTTTATTCATTCAAGCTGACCTTAAAGAAAGATGTAACATTTTTTCCCATTATGAAACAATCAGGTTTGGAAAGAACCAATCATAGCTAAAATGCCTACAAACATTCTGAATTAAATAAATGAACATTTATCTATCTTTGTCACCTACTAGTTCATTAGTCTATTTTCTCTCACTTACTAAATAGTTTACCATAGTCATTTCAAGTTTAACTTTAAATCCTGTGTCTAAGAGTATCTACATTTAGGAAGTGTATTGTTTCTTTTTGAAATGAGTCTTGCTAATTTACCCCAGCTGACCTGAAAGTGGAGACCCTCCTGCATTATCCTCCTCAGTAGATGAGTTTATAAGCATGTGCCACTATGTGGTACTCTAGTAAATTTTGTTTAACTTAAAAGAAAGGAAGGAAGGAAGGAAAAGAAACTAAGAAGCAAAGAGAAATTTAGATATACATATGCAGGAAGATGTCTACGTACTTCTATTGAAACTATGACGCTCAATTTCTATTTCACTGGTCCACAATTCATTAACAGCATCATATTTTTTAAATGTAAAAACTATTTTATTTTTAATTAATTAATTTTCTTGAAATAGTATATAGATAATGATCACATTCATCATACTAAATTTGTACCTGTGCATTATGTATCTTCATTCTTTTTTCCTATTTCCTTCCCCTCCTTTCAACCCTTCTTCCCTTCCTTATATAAAAAGCTTTACTTCTCTTTTTCTCTTTCCTTTTTTTTTCTTTTCTTTTCTCTTCCTTTTCTCCCTCTCCCTCCTGGAGCACATTGAACTCCAATTAGTCATGACCAAAATAAATCTACACTAAGTCATATAATAGCCAAAATTCCAGAAATTCATCACAAGAGCAGAATATTAAAAGCTGCTAGAGAAAAAAAATCTATAAAGGAAAACCCATCAGAATCACAGCAGATTTCTCAACACCAACTCCTAAAAGAAAATCCCCACATCAAATTGATGAACCCCACAAAATTATCTTTCAAAATTAGTAAAGAAATGAGATAATTTCATGGCAAAGAAAACTGAAGAAATTCATGACTGCCAAATTAGCACTCCAAAATATTCTGAAAGATATTTTAAAAAAATATAAGTGAGACTAAAATTCCAAGAATACCAATAGAAAGAATCCACCAAGCAAGGCAAAGAATTACACAGAGCAAAAAGATAGGGAACTGGCAATATGAAAACAATGTGGCAAAGGTGAGTCAAAAGCAATTTTATAACATAAAAGAAAGTTATTTTAAAGCCTTAAATCTCTCTATACTTTTACCAGTTTCACCAGATCATAAGATGTTATCACTTTTAAACCCAATAAAAATTTTTTTCTCTCAAATTTCAGCATGGTTCAGTAGTTACTATCACTTTATTAATTTGCTTTCTCAATCTCTCTCATTATGCACACATAGTGTGACCTAGTTTATGGTCACATTTTCCCTCTGTTATGGTTTGCATCTGGATGTTCCCCCAAAGACTCATACAGTAATAGGGGCAGGCTTTTCCAAGGCAGCTGAATCCAGTGTTTGTGACTATTTCATTGTCTTGTGCTTGGATTAGGGGTGTGAGTGCTACTCCTGCCCTATGTCAAGTAGTCCGCATACAACATAAGGGAGGAAAAGAGACTTGCTCTCCCATTTTGCTTTTTCTTTTGCTGTCCTCTGATGCACGAACTTTTGCCTTTGTACTATGCACCACTCTGCCTTGGAACCACCTATTATGGACTGAAACTTCCAGAATCTGTTAGCTAAATAAACCTTTCCCCTTTAACTTTGGGAATTGGGGATTTTGTCTCAGCAATAAAAAAAGTAACTAACAAATCCTCTTTCACAGACTTTAGTTATATGGTACTGTTGTCATGTCTCTCTTCTTCCATAAAGCAGTAACTCACAGAAAATCAGAGTAGTCAGAAATGTGGGAAATGTGGTGAACATCTGCAATCTCAGGTATCTGGGAGACTGGTACTGGGTCCTGACCTAGATCCTCAATCTCCCAAACGAGTGTATGGTGATGACTTAAATAAAATGACACAAGTACGATTTAAGGGCTCCAAGAGGGTCAAAACCCTTTAGCTGAGTTCAAGAGTCTGAGAGCTAAGACAAAGACCTCTCTGGACTGTCCATTTTTATTAGGCCCAAAACAAAGGGTGGGGAAACTTAGGAAAGCACAGACAATGAGCATGATCTTAGGAGTCACTTCAAGGACATCTCCAAGTTATGAATCATGTCAATTTAGGAGAACTGTCTTATCATGAAGACAAGGTAAGAGTAAGACTGTAAGAGTAATTTCTGCAGCTGCAGTTTCTATCTACTTAATTGATGTTTGAGCCAGGTGTCTGCAACTGTGGCCTTGTCTTGCCTTTTGAGTATCTCTGGCCTCACAGGCCACTGCAGTTCTCAGCCAGGACCAGTGATTCATAGAGGTTCACATGCTATGAATCAGCTCCCATCAGCATCCCATCAGGCAAGGGGCAAGGCCTAGAACAGACTCTCAGGTAAACATAAAAAGCCAATTAGTTAATTTTAAATCCTGCTCAGAGCTGCTTCGTAGTGGTCGCCTACAGACTGGGGCAGAAGGATCACAAATTTGAGACCAGTTGAGAAAATTAGCAAGACCTTGTCTCAAATAAAGTACTGGGTATGTCACTCAATGCTTCTTGAATTCCATCCATTCCCAGTTCTATTCATTTGTTTGTTTTTGTGTGTTTGACCTTTTTGAGGCAAGATTGCCTGAAAAAGATCTCTAAATTGCCCAGGTTGGGAATGAATTTACAGTACTCTTGTCTCAGTTTCCCAGAGTGTTTAGATTAAAAACCCTCACACTTGGGTTCCTTTCTTCTTTCTTTGCTTCCTGCTACTCTTCCTTCTTTTTCATCTTTCTACCTATCTACCATATAACTAATTATAAATTGCACAGTATTTAATGCAACTTTTTCAAACAAACCAGATGTTGAAGAATTTTTGTTGAGTAACAAACTATTGCTCACTTAATAAAAGTTTTATTTTAATAATGTCTACAACAGTGAAAATATTTGAAAGGTATATGAAAAAAGTTAATGTTTCTTTCTAGAAAGTAGAATAATAGTTTTCATTTTGACATATACACAAATATACAGGCATATCATTATCTTTCATCTATATTTTCTAAGTTGAGCATGCATTGATTCTAGCAATGAAGATATAAAAATTAGTCTCATGTTGAAATAAAATATGATCATTCTGAAAGCAAAATTAAATAAATTCAAAATAAATACATTAGTACTTAAATATATTTTTAAATTTTCAGACATTGGTATTAGTCTTAAACAGTCTGAACTTCAAAAAAGCTCAGATTATAATGTTTAAACCTATTCTTAAAAATAGCATTTAGAAGGTTGTGGCTGTAACTCAGTGGTAGTGAATGTTTGCCTATTTTGCAAAAAGTCCTGAGTTCAATACACAGTACCAAACACACTGAGACCCTTGAGGCTCCTGAGGTTTTTGGGGTGAAGGACCACAAGAGGATGAGACAAATAAGAAGAGACAAATTTGGGGTCAGGTGGAGTCCTTGTCCTCCTGATGAGAGGAAAAGTACTGGCTCCTCACTGCATCGGCATTTATTTAAATCTTTCAGCAATTTAATGTCACATGACACTGTTGTCCTAGAAACTCACTGAGGTTGTTCTGGGGCCAGGTATTCTCTGGGTTGAAGAAGCTTTTTCACGTGGTTTGCCCCAGGTGCTCCTTGTTCTTGGACTGCTCATGCTTTAGCCTTGCACGTGAGGTCAATGTCCAGCGTCAATGGCTAGCAACACACAGACACACACACACACACGCACAAGCACACACACACACACACACACACACATATAATTGTTCTAGCTTTAGTCTTTTAAAATATTATTCAAATATCTGATGATTCTTCCTATTTTCTAGTCTCTAAAACCAGGCAAGTCACACAAAATGTGATGTCAACTAAGAGTTTTTTAAAAATTACATATATTTTATTTGTAAACATTCAATTAATATTAATTTATATTTGGTTTATTCTTAATTACATACAAAAAATCATATTTTTTTGTTTTTTTTTCATATAGATCATTCATCACATTGTTCTTTCCATCATGCCTGTGAAATGGTAAAGAGTTTTGCCTCCTGAATGTTCAGTTTCCAAATATGGCACAATTTCATCATTTTGAAGATAATGTATTGAATTGTGTTATTTCACAGTGCTCACATTAGAGAAGTTAACTTGGCCTCCACTTTCTGAGACTGGAAAAAGGGAATTTTCCCTTACTCTGCTTCTCCATTGCAGTGTGATTAGTTAAAAAGCATCTCACTAGATTATTTGGCTACTATTGCACAGTAGCCAGCTACAGTGTGGCTTTGGGTATATAATTGGCTTAATTCACTGATAAACATCTTCTTTAGCATTCCACATTCTACTCCACAGTAACAGAAACTGCAGTAGAATGTGCCTTCTCCACAGGGATATAGTAAGACACCTACCCACTACATATGTCCAAATAGATTCAAACCAGGAAACATTACTACAGGCTTTGTCAGGCATTGCCTTGTTTTGTGTTTGTTTGATTTGTTGAGGTTTGAGATTTTAATTGCTTTTTCTTGGTTCACTTTTTTAAAAGTTTATTTTTCTTTTATTAGTACATAATGATTACATTCACTGTTGGGAATTGATATGTGTACATAATATATTTCAATTCTTTTTCACCCCCCTTCCCTTCACTTCCTTTCATTTTGGGAAACTATAAGATTAATTTACCTTATGACACCTTATAAAGTTAATTATCATATATTCAATTAAAAAGCAGACTAATATTTAGACAACTAAATTAAATAAAAATATCATAGGTGCTCAGATAGAGCTAGACCATAGAAAATGAAAGCAAAAGATCAAAAGTGAACTGTGACTGGAGGTACATTTACTGAAGGCCAGGCCTCTAGATAAAGACGATAAAGTGACTCTACCTACGTATTTCCTCAAGGGATAAACAATAATGAGGCATATTCTAAACAGGTATCAGTCACCTGGGTGGAGGACCAAGCCTCTTGACCCATCCCTTCCAGGAAGGGTCCTTCCTTACACTCTTGCTTCATGACTCACTTACCCATGGATCAATATTACCTAGGTGACTATACTTGTAATTTTATTGGTTGGTCATAGTTTTTCTCACCTTATATCCACCTTGTGATTATGCCATAGAAAGCTTCCTTTGAGAAGTGGGCTCTTGGGCAACCCACTTTTTCTCTCAAGCAAGAACTTTCTTTCTTCAATCAAATTTCCTACTTTTAGCTTCTGTTGTTCTGCAGAATTCATTCTTCAGTTTTGGGGAGCACAACTCAGCACAGTGGACATCTAGCAAGTTGGGAATTAAATATTTCTCTTATATCATTTGAAGGGCCTATATCAATAATAGGCCCAAAACCACATAAAGTGTGAAAGAAAGATGCACTAAATCAGTGTACAGTTTTAAGTACATTATTGACAGTGTATTACAATATTGTTTTCTCTGTCTTATCTCTTTTGTTTCATATTTCATATATATGTTACATTTTTCATATAAGAGAACCTTGTGATATTTAAGCTTTTATGTCACAATTACTTTACTGTGTTTTTTTGTTTGTTTGTTTGTTTTTGAGAAAGAAGCTAGGCTTTCTAGTAAGCCATGCAAGCCATGCAGGGCCCAGAAAGAGAAAAGTTAGTGCCTTCCTGGAGCCTACTGGCACATGGGCTGAGAATCACCAACTCCCCACTCCCCCTACCCCATGAAACCAGCTGGTTCAAAGGACAAGCTGAGTTAATAGCAACTGAGGTACAAAAAGCAAATGAATGCATTTATTGTTCATTTGACTTTGCAGGCCTGTGGCCAGCGGTCTGAGCATCTTCTGGGAAAATAACAAAATACAATATAGCAAATAAGGGGGATTTTTTTGAAATAAAATATTGTTCTCACTGTTTTGCTTTGTTCCAATAAATTGTTTTACTTTATTCAATGTTCTGTTTTGATTGGTTTTATTCTTTTTTGTTTTGGCTTGATTTTGCTATACCTGATGAAATGGACAACTATTGTGAAGACATCAAAATGTACTATGAGAGCCATTGTTGTTTTCCTATTTTCCTGATTCGAAGTGCTGTACCAGTTTCACTGCTTTGTTTTGAGTGGATTTATTCATTGTTTTGTTTGGTTTGGTTTTATTATCTTTAAAATAAAAGAAAAAAAATTAAAAACACAACAGAGAAATTTCTCAGTCATTCAGTGAGCACCTATTGCAGATGGCTCTGTGGATTTAAAATGCTCACTTGACACTTAGGCTTCTAACCCAGTTCTTCAATATGTAGGATTTAACAAAAAACCAAAACAAAACAAAAAAATAAAGCAAAATAATACCTTGGAATTTTAGAGGAAGGCAGATTATTTTGCATTTTAAATTCCCACAAATTCAGAAGCTTACTAAAGAAGGGCTGAAACTCCCTTCAGAAGGGGAAGGTTTATATTTCAATTTGCCTGAGGACATTCATTCTTGATCTAAACTCCTAGTTCACTTCTTAGGTCTTATTCTTTCTTTAATTTTATTTACTTAATTCTTATCAATATAGTTTCTCACTTATTTCTACCTCAGGCCCTTTCCCTAGTTAGCTGCCTTACTCCTCAGCTAACTAAATAAACTATTTTCCACACTGGCATGATAGGCATTTACCATCACACCTAAGAGGAATTTCCATTTTTAAGAGATGTGTCACTTTCTTATATCGTAACATACCTGAGGTCTAAATTCAATTTTGCTAGCTGGTCTTGTGACACATGACTGTAATCTCAGCCTTCTGGAAATCTGAGAAAGACAAGCTGAAAGTTTGAGTGGAGAATAAGCAATTTAGTGATTCAGCAGGACTATGTCTCAAATTAAAACAAAATAAAATTAAAAAATACTGGAAATATAGCTCGTTTCAATTCTCAATATTGCATAAATAAATGAATAAATAAATCTCATTTTTTGATTTGGATTTCATTCCTGTTTCAGTACTTTTGGAGTTTTGGTGTCCCCATTACTGATTTGAGTAAAATTTTCCAGTATCTACTCTTTTCATTATCTTGGAGGAATTGAAAACTAAAAAGTAGGAAACATGATTTATGAAAAAAAAGATTTGCTGTCCTGGACTCATACATTTTTTAATAGAGAATTTTCTTCTAAGTTAAAATTGTTTACAGATTGAAAAATGGCAAGAAATTGCCTGAAATCAAAATTAGAAGGGAAGTAACTCTAAAGCAACTCAAGATAGTAAAAAAGCACTACAAAAAAGTCTTAATTAAAATAAACAACAACAACACAAAACACACACCCACAAAATAATAGCCACCCACTCACACACTCACATGGTTCAGGAAACATCAATGATAGTACAATTCTTGTCAACCCCAAAGTTTATTCACAAAGGTAAAAAGAGAGAAAATAATTTTATTTATAATTAAGCAAACATTGAACTAAATGTGATACACATGACAATCTACTAAAATATTGGAAGGATTAACATCAGCCTCAGCCTCTCCTGCAGGATTCCATCACCTAGTCTACAAAGATTATGTTCTAAGACCCTCAAAGGATGCCAGCAACAGAGGACAGTGCTATATCACTGTAAATTTTTCTACATGACCATAATTATAATAAAGTTAAATATTTAGGACAAAGAACAATAATAAAGTAATAATAACATTAAAATAAATCAATTATGTTAATATACTGCAATAAAATTATTTAAAATTTATAAATTCTTTATTTCTGGAATTTTCTAATTCATATTTTGACCACAACTCTCAGAAAGTGAAGTCACAAATTAGGTGCAGCCAAGCAGATAAAATCCATTATTTATGAGTTGTCAAACACCAGTAGTCATCAAGTAAAAGGAGTTGGAATCACTACCACCACAAAAGTGTCTCACCTGAGAAATGTGGCCAATTTTCCTTACTCAAGGCAAACAGATCTTCTCATATATTAACCATAAGTGGTTTACACTTTGCAGAGAACTCCCAGACCCCTAAATTAAACTCCTGTTTTCCACAGGAGACAAGGACATTGCTGTCTTCTTTTACTTAAAAGTCATATTTCAAGGAGATAGTGTGTGTGAACATGAACACACATGCACACACACACACACACACACACACAAACTATAGGTAAGCAAATCAAGTACTGGGAATAGCATATAGATACATTAGTATGTTAATTGTTTTTTTTTTTTTTTTTGGTCTTGGCCCAACTCTTAAATTTTTATAAATATCTTTGTTAAAATGCCAGAAGCAGCCCTTATCTAAATTATCTTGAATACTTTGTGCTGATTCTTTCTATTGTTACCACTACATATATTGCAGAGAACTCTATCCAGTTTGGGACTTCAGGGGCTAGCTTCTCTTTATTGATCCTATCTAGCAATGACTGATTCAAAATATCCCACCCTCCACTACGCACTCCTAATATTTTATAAAATCTATTTTATATCATGGAATAGGTTAAAAGGACAGAAGCAAGGAAGTGACTGATACACTCAAAGAATAGTTCAACACTTAATTAGTTCTCCAGATACTTGTAAATACTCCAGAGTCAGAGAAACTTCCCTCTAGACCATTTTACTACCAGAAGCATTATATATTCCACTACAATTTTATTTCCAATGATTTCTCCTGTAGACATTTGACAGTTTGGGGCTGGCATCTCCTTGGTTTGTGTCTAGAAAGTTCTGAATTTATTTCTTTTCTACACCTCCTGCCTGAGTCCTGCTGTTAGCACATTTAGTTATTAGGCAATTACTCTTGATTGACTCTATTTATTCTCAGATTTTCTTTTCTAACTTTGTGACAAATTTGCCTCCACAATTTATAACTTGGTCCCATGTTTAATTCAAAGATTTCCAATTATTTCCTTTAATATTTATTTCATTAATAAATCATTATCTCATTAAATTGTTAGGATCTGGAATCATTTGTATTATCCTAAATAAAATAGTATTGTTCCCAATAGAATAATATATTAAGACTAGTATATTGTTTTATACTCCTCAGGAAGATAAAAAAGATGAAGCATATTATCTATCTTGGCTTTATGGCTACACTGGGCTTATGTGTACCTAGCACAACTCATAAGATAAATCCAACTCTGTCCATCACTTTGAAAATGAGAAAAACATGCTTAAAGGTTAAGGATGATTTGTACAGAGAGAAATGAAGAGAAAAACATGTTTTTCAGTGACTGTGAAGTTTCAGAAAATAACAGACCTCAACTTAATTGTTTATAACACTGTACATTAGTTTTTAAACCATAATTCAAGATCAAATAGTTATCTTGCTATTTCTATTTTCAATAATCAATAACTCCTGTTAGTACTTTAGAATATTATGATTTTTTAAAAAAACCTTGTCTTAGATATCACTAAAAAATTCAAATTTGCACTCTGAAGTATATATTTGTTGAAATTACAAATACATATATATTTGTGAATTATTTAAATTGTCACTGACTCAGCTCACAAGAATTTATTTTATTGCATGTAAATAGAATTCTTATTATTGTTTATACCTGAAACTTTCTTATGTTTTATTCCTAATATAAAGTAACGTTTTAGGCCTTCTGATATCTATTCATTTTTATTACTTACTCCTTTGAAATAACTGGAGACTGATATCATGCTATGACATTTTTGTAGCTCAATCAGACTGCAGATGTATATTTTCTTCAAGGAGAAAATCAAGGTGTTTCTTCCAGGATCACCAAATCAACAAGGAAAAAAAATATGCTTTAAAAGAGTATAAAACATCACTTGCAAGGGTGACAGTAAGATCATGAATTTGAGGGCAATCTGGACTATATAGTGAGTTCAGGGTCAACCTGAGCTACAAAAGGAGATCCTGTGTCAAATAAATAAATATGTAAACAATCACCATTCTAATAATTTTTGTTAGGAGAAAGAACTGTTATCATTTTAATTTAGCTGTAGAATTTAGTTTTATTGAGTTTAAAAGTGTGGGATGTTGTTTACCTATTTAGTTTTATTACTTTCCATTTTCTCCATTTTTAGTACAAAATAAAAATAAGGAAAATCAAAGACAGACATTTAGAATTTGTAAATTTTCAGACATAGACATTGCATTATAAAACAAAGAAATGAATAATCATTAAATTTTACTATCCATTAACATGAAAAAATTAAATTATATTTATTTTAAGGGACTATTCTATCCAGCTTCAACTGCTAAGGAGGAAGCCATAGACCTGAGCTTCAGAATTATTGATTGTAAGGTGGGTTGAATTAATCAGACTGAGTCCACTGCAGTCAGGTTCAAAGATCATTAGATAAGATAATAGATTTATAAACTCATAGAACTAGAACACTCTACTGAGATTTTGCATCCTATTAAATTATTCTTTATGCTATCTTCGTCAATTATATGAAGACATAGAAAATTATAAGTAGGTATAAAACAGTGACATATGAAATATTATCAAATTAATTTTTTAGTTTTAACATTTTCAAATTCCTTTTTCATAATTCTTTATAAAATGTTCAAAGTATTGGAAGGCATTAAAAACTGATAAGCATCATTTATTTTTTCACAAATAAAGAACTAGGAAGTTAATTTGATAGTGCAAAGTTAAACAGCAGAAGTGAGTAGAACAAGAATTAGGCTACTCAATTTTGGATAAATCTGATTCATATATCAGTTCATTAAGTGTTTGTTGATCCTTAACCTTCAAATTTTACATACAATGTAATTTCCTAGTGCTAATATGTGTTACTATAGATATATTTGCTTTTGGATTTTATTGCACTGTTATTTCCAACAGGCTTTTATCTGAAACAATATAATATTTACTATTATGAAGTGCTCAGGGATAATAACAATATTAAGTTATTTAATGCAGTGATATAATATTTAATGTGTGATTTGTTATGTTCCTCTGGTAGAGGAACTGTGTTTCTCCTATATTAGTAATTTTAATATACTTAATATCTACAGCAGTGCCTTGTGCCTAAGATTTTTCCAAAATATATTTGTTAATTAAATGTACTGATTTTATTAATATTCTTGGATATCTTTATGTCTTGTAGAGTATTAAATCCATGAAAATCAGTTTTACATGCTCCTCTAATCCTCACTGTTTCAGTACCTGCAGAAGTGACACACTGATACATAGAATGACATATATGGTCATTTTTTATCATCTTGACTGTTTATTTCTTAAATGAACACAGTTATGTACAAGTTGTCACCCATAATCACTTATGTAAATATATTTTAAATTGATATTTCACCACCAAGTGTTTTAGAGTGAATCACCTTTTATGAGGAAGACTCACATGGGTAGATTCTTGTGTTTTATATTTATATTTTGTTCATTTATTTATTTGCTTATGTATTTGGGTTTTTTTAACTTTTTTTTTTTTATTGGTACCGGTGATCAAATTTACAACCGCATGTTTGCAAGGCAGGCGCTTATGCCGCTGAGCTAAATCCCTAGACCCATTTTTTTTTTTTTTTTTTTTTTTTTTTTTTTTTTTTTTTTTTGTCTTTTTGAGACAGGGTCTCGCTATGCAGTTCAGGCTGGCCTTGAGCTCACTTTGTAGCTCAGGCTGGTCTCGATCACAGCAATCCTGCTGCCTCAGCCTCTCGAGTGCTGAGATTATAGGCGTGAGCCACCACGCCCAGCTTACTTATATATTTGTTAAGTAGTATTGGGTTTTGCTAAATAAATGCTCTATCACTGAATTATATTCACACTCCCCAATCAGTTTTTTAATAAAGTGTAATTATGTTATTCTGCCATTACACAGGGCATAACATTTTCAGAAGGTTTTTCTGAGACTATAGTCAATGACTGGCAACACCGAAGAGTGGTCCAACTCTTTAAGGAACAATTGCTATGCAAACTGGACACCCTCTCACATGTGCATAAGTCTGCATGGGAAAGTATTAAAGTTTTAGACTTGGACTCATGCATTTAATTTATTTCCCCTTTCTTGTGTATTAAGAAAAGTCATACACTTTAATCTGCCAAAAACAATGCTTGGATTCTGGCATCAACTTGCTACTTCTATTACATAGCAAACTGAACACCAAAACTGCAAAGGCAGGAGATGTAAGTGAATTTTCATTGGGAAGAGAAGTTGTTAACTTAAACAGCAGCAAATAAAGGTGAATAGGAAACTTCTGTTGTCACAGATGGATATGACCTCCACCAAACTCGATACAGGTGGCTTTTCAATTTCTGACCTCCCCTGACCAGAGACACTAAGTGCTTTCCCATTCAAACAAATACTTCTGGTTTATTATCAAAAAGGAACACAGCAGGAGGATGGAAAAGTTGCTCAATGAAAGGAAACCCCAAAGAAGAGAAAGGGAAACGATATGGAAATTAAGAAGTTCTGCAGAACGCTCTAAATTGGGAATTATTTATCATTTGTTTTTGATTATCACCACATGCAACATCAGCAAGGTCTTGCAAGTAATCTCCCTTTTCAGAGAGAAGAGTTTACTCTCTGGATTAGTTACATTGACCATTAAATATTTGTCCAACAATTCCAGTGGTGTGGTGCAGATGGACTACAGCTCCGACTCTTTCTCTGGATCGTCCTTAGTTAACTGCAGCTTCTTGTCGGAGGTGTCGGTTTTCTGCTCCATGCTAGAGATGACCCTCCAGGCTGACCCTAACCACACTTTTGTAGGCCGCCAAGAGCAGGCCACACTCCTCGTTGGACAGCTCAGCACCCTGCCTTGTCACTGCCTGTCTGCATGTGGCCATGTTTTCGCAGCGCTCAGCTTGCGAGGCCAGCTTGTCCTTCTGGATCAGCTCCGTCTCTGGCGCTTGTGACTGTGGGTCTAGGCAAGGTTATATTCTGTATATTATCTCAGAACTCATGCTTATATTATTCAATAATATGCATATGATAATCTTTTAAAAAGGATTTTTAGACATGAAAAGCTACCAGTTATGTCATCTTCTGAAATAAATTCATAACTCTATGATGTGGTCAAAGACCTTCTAATACTATTTGAAAGAATAAATTCAGCTAATATTCTGAAGTCAATATTGATATTAAACATGACTTTAGAGTAAGCACAAGATTTCTAAAGAATTAAATGGTTTTTCCCATAGTGAATCAAACCCATTATGTTAGTAGTATTTTGCTTATTTCAAAAATGAATAAATCTTTTCTGTAAAATCTGCAGGGTAAAAATTCAAAAGCTTCATAAAGCATGCTAAATTATAAGATAAAAGAGGCTGCTTTTCCAAAAGATTAAACCACAATATAACATGATAACAGCTAAATAAATTCAGTTTTTATTTTAATTTATTTTTTTAACTTTTTAAAACTTGTAGTTAAAAATAAATTAATAAATTCTATAATACTGTGAATCTATTAAACATAAAGGAAAACTAAAGTTCTGAACACTGAATCTGTACCAGGTTTTATAATAAGAAGGCTAGGTCTCAATATATAGAAAGAACCTCTAAGTAATCAGCATAATTACAGATTCTAAACTAGTGTCTCTTTTTTTTTTTTTTTTTAACTTTCTGGAGCCATAGAGCAATTCATATATAAAGTGTAAGTATGTATTTTCTGACTTTTCTATTTGTCCTTGACAATTCTATTTAACTCACAATGATATAGTGTCTATAACCATTTTTAAATGCTTTATTATGCTAAAAATCACATAAAATATAACATTTTAGTTTAGCTTAAATTTAGAGTACTATGATATTAACTATGTGTTCATTGTTGTATAACAGATCTCTACAACTGTTCCATCTTGCTAAATTGATACTATACTCACAGAACAACTCATTTTTCTTTCCCTTCCCACCATCTGGCAGTCAACATAATACTTTCTTTTTCGAATAATTTGATAAATATAAATATATTAGGTAAGTACTATCATGCAGTATTTATCATTTTAATCCAAGATCCTCAAGTTCCATTTATAGAAAAAGATGAGATTTCCTCAATAGGAAAAATCCTGCAATTCCATTGGTTTATTTCTTAGAAATTATTTATGAAATTAAGGATGACAATTTCACCTTTGAAAGCAAAGAAACTTCTTTGTAAGTAATACATTCATAGAGCTTCATTGTATTTAGTGATAAAAATAATCATTTGAGTGGAACTTAATAAGATATATTTTATTTTGTAATGTTTTAAAACAATTAAGCACAATGAGTCAATGCCCCTTTGAGTATCATAACACAGTATGTTTATCATTTATTTTCATATGAATGCTAGTTCTTGTAGGCATAGATATAACAGGTATTTTCAAACTTACTTGAGAATACATCATATGTATTATAATGTTGTATTTACTTACATAAAAATACTTAAATATTTTCTTTGTATTAGATTATTTCTTCATATTAGAAAGTATTTATATTGTGTAAAAATTAACTCTGGTAAGTACATATTATGATATTTAAGAAACATGAATTAAGAATATCCTTGTCTAAATTGATAGTACATAGAAAGTTGTTATGATTTGGATGTAGTGTCCCATCAAATCTCAAGTTGATACTTAATTTCCCAAAGTAATAGTATTACAAGTTGGTGAAAACTTTAAAAGGTAGAGTCTAAGAAATGTCACTAGATCATAGGGACACTTCCTTTGGAAGGTATTAATGCAATTATCTCAGGATCTGGCTAGTTCTGTGAAAATGGGTTATAATAAAAGCGTGAATCTGTTCTCTCACTAGTTCCTTGATTCCTATGTTAACATGAGACCTGTTTCTCATGCCTTTCCACTGTGTATTGTCATTCCTTAGTTGTGACACAGCCATCAAGCCTTCACTGGGTCCTGAACAAATGGGTCTGCCCTGTTTTCAACTTTCAACCTTCAAAATCATGAGCTGCAAAAAACATCTTTTATTTTTAGAGTATCAAGTCTCAGTTTTTTTTTTTTGCAGCAACCAAAATGGCCTAATGATGCTTAATAAAATTTAGTGAGTTGATACTTGATCATCTGTCATTAACAAAATTGAATTCTCAAAAGAAAGTTTACATTCTAACTAGGTTGGAAATCTGTACAATTAGTTTTCTAAAACTTAAAAGAAAGCACTAATTTTTATAAAGCATGATATTTTCATTTGTAGTATCTTGGGTTTGGAAGATCTAAGAGTCATCTAACAGGAAATGGTTGGCTAAAGTAATAAGCATGGATCCGGATTTTAGGAGAGCCTAGGCTTAGAAATATTGATTTGGGAGTTATCAGCATACATGTGAAAGCCCACCGAGTAAGAATGATAGAGTCCAGTTGTGTACACAGTGAAACTACTACTTAATCACATTTAATCTACAATCTAGTCAATTGATCCAAGAATAATTAGAAGAATTGAAACTCAAAGTTCCACTAAATTCCTATAAAGCTTCTGTGGAAATTAGCTTGAAAAAAAAACTCTTCTTATAGGAGATCTAAAAGTGATATTTATATACATTTTCCACTATTACTGCAGTTATCTTTCTAAATATCTTTTTACTGAGAATAATTTAATATCTCTCATATATATATATATATATACAATATTTAAACCATGTGCTTAAAAATTCTACATAGATGTTATTCATGCATGATTTATTTCACTGTAATATAAATGCTTGGTTTTTGTATGCCTTCAATCTTCAAATATAGTGAAATATTTGAGTACAGGGTCATAGTTTTATTCTTTATGGCACACTGAGTGGTCTTCATTGATTTTATTTATAGCAGTCCATTTATTTGCAGCCCTGAAAAATAAAATTGAAATTGTGATTGACATTCAACAAATGTTTACTGAATTAGCAACTGCTATTAAAAAAAAAAACCCTTTGCTGCTACAGTGTTTGGCAGGGCTAATCATCACATTAGCAATTTTTCTTGTCTCCCCAGTTATGAACAACTATGGTTTTTCTATTTGACCAACATTTTCCATTGCAAAAACTATTTGAGATTTCCAAGAATTATGTCTTTACACACTTTGTATTTTTTAGTCTACCTTCATTGTAGTCTTTCTAGTTTGTAAATAGCATCCTCAATAGAATGTACAAATGCATATTTGGAAATAACTACTTTTTGTCTTCCTATATCATCTTTATGTAAGATACTATCTGTCCCAGCAATAGTCCTAAATTTTCTAGTTCTTTCTGTTTTTCTTAAATGTACTTCACAAAAGAGATTTCTTAAACATTTTAGCATTCACTAAAAATCTATAATTCTATGTTTAGATTTTTCTGAATTTTTTCTTCAAGTCTATGTGTTTGCTTAATTTATTGTTACACAAAGTGCTACCTTATGTTTATCTCCCTAAAAACTGAACTCAGAGAATAATCAGGGCTGTATTAGTTTCTTTTGAATTTTAACTGTCTTTTGTTCTTGTTTTATGATTGTTATTCATTTGTTTACTTGATTATAGGTTTGGTAATAAGATTGAATAAATAAGAAATATTGCCAAATTCCTAGGCCTAACAGTAACCCAAGTGCCCACCCACATTCAGGCTGGTATTTTCACATATTTCACAGAGTAGAAGTTTTAAAATGTGCACTTTTTATAACATGTACATGTACTTTCTCATTTTGGTTGATATATAGCTTACTGCTTGTTAAAAAGGTTATTTGTAAGATTTTTAGATACCTGCAATGCAATCTGGCTGAGGATTATTACAATAGCCTGATTTAAATATCAATTTTGCCAGTTTAAAGAATTAGATTTGTACAGTTTACCAAAATTGACTTCTGATTCTTAATAAAATGACAAACTAATGTGGGCTGCTAACTCATTCTCTAAACTGTAACCCTAGAGATGCTGTAGGAGGAAAATTGAATTGAGATACTGACATAAAAATTTTTGAAAAAAATTCAAAGGAAAAGAAATGGCTAATTTCTCTCTCTCTCTCTCCCTCTCTCTCTCTCTCTCTCTCTCTTTCTATCCATATGGAGAGACATTTTATATATATATATAATATATATAAAAGCATAATATATATATTATATATATTAGAATACAGGGGTAGTGGGGAGAATCACAGAATCATATAATGGCAATGACAGGGGTAGGAGTATATTTTTTGGTATGCAACCTTTGAATCCTCACATTACATTAAATGCATGCCTCATTTCTAACCTCGCCACCAAGAGACAAAGCAGATTCAGCAGATTTCTTAGACTTGGGTACAGTGCTGATTCTAGCACTACTTTCTTGTAGATCAACTAGCAAAAAGTATGGCTCTGGGTCTGCTCTTGATGTTCTTCTATGAACCCACTCTTGTGGGAAGATACTAGCAGAGAGAACAGATGAAATGGAAAGACATAGGACTCTTAAGGACACAGAGTCACACCACAAAAAACATGACAATGGAGTATTTCAAAACAGGACCACGTGACAGATGCTCAGAAGTGGTCAGTATCCTGGTCACACTCTCTTGCCTGCATGGAATGTTAGCTAGGAGTAAACTAATATCAAAAAACATTTCTCAAATAGAAACACAAATTTTTAGAGAAAAAAGAAAGATTTTACATTAGATGAGGAAAATCTGCTTAGTAAAATACAATGACTTTAAATATATATTGAAAACAGCAGTAAATCATCAAAAGTATTTGGAGATTTTACTACACATTTTTCAAAAAATGAGAGGTTTGTGAGTTAAAAGAAATACAATTACTGAATACTTGAGTAGTTTATAATTAAAATTAGAATTAACAGATATACATTTACATCAACAATAGAGTATACTGAGTATATTTGTAAGCTTGATAATGTTTACTATCAAGACATAACAGTATATCAAGGAACTCTTAAAGTCTTAGAAGTATCATACAATATTTTGTGAAAAAAGTAAAAATATTAGAACTCAAAATAAAGGATGCTTTCAGTTAGTACCATTGAACACCTACCCATAGAGTCAGGAAATTTACCATTGTTGTATTTGTATAAGTTACCATTATTTTCCACATTGCATAACTTACATAGAAGCATGAGTATTCTGGTTGTATGTTTTCTTGACATTTTCTAATGTGTTCTCTTCTTCTAACCTAACCTGATTATGCCCAAAATCCTTAGAAATCATATATATATTTCTTGTGAAAAGAACTAAATGATAAAGACCTTAGTCTCCATTCAGGATCTCAGACTCATCACTCTTGCTATTCT
Source organism: Hydrochoerus hydrochaeris (assembly GCA_004027455.1). Classification (NCBI taxonomy): domain Eukaryota; kingdom Metazoa; phylum Chordata; class Mammalia; order Rodentia; family Hydrochaeridae; genus Hydrochoerus; species Hydrochoerus hydrochaeris. Next base: position 183,841 of record PVLA01001879.1, read on the forward strand.
TTATCTGTGACCCTGAGGTGTGGACTCTGTTTGAATTTGAAACAAATAGTTCAATCTGCCTTCAATGGTTGAATGTCTATCTTATCTCCCTGCCATGCTACCTTATCTTCTTTCATAGCTAATTCTAATGTATTTTTTAAATCCAGCAATAACTTCACATGATCTTTGTGTTTGAAGAATATTCAAAATTTTGAAGTCTGTTTTGCTCATATTGTCATAAATTTGATACTTTACATCTTAACATGATCAGAATTCACTCTAATAACCTGATGCACTTTTGTAAATGTTGTACTACTCAAAGGAAAAATGTTTGTGTTTTTTATGTTTTTCTTGCACTAGCACAGTGCTTGTTCTTATTTCTTTTCTCATGTGTAGAAACATATCTCTAAAAATCTAAGAAATTGCACTTGATGTTCTTCTCTGAACCCACTCTTGTGGGAAGATACTAGCAGAGAGAACAGATGAAATGGAAAGACATAGGACTCTTAAGGACACAGAGTCACACCACAAAAAAAGGGTCACAGATAAAGAATAGCAAAAGTGATGAGTCTTTTTCTTCCTCTCCATCTCTCTCTCTCTCTCTCTCTCTCTCTCTCTCTCTCTGCCTGTGTGTGTGTGTTTCTTTTTTTTCCTTCTTTCTCCTTATCCTTAAACACAGGGCATCTGATATGCTAAGCAATGTTCCACCACTATACTACACCCCTATGTCCTGTCTTTTAAATTATCTTTTGACAAAGTTTCGAATTTTTTGTTATATGCTTTAGATTTATGGACTGTCTTTACTTGATAAAGACAGATCAGTAAATCATCCCTATGTGAGCATATTTCAGATGAGTGAGATCATGAAGCTCAAGCAAGATCAAGACCAGGAAAGTGACACAAAATATAATCTAACAGCTCACATATGTGATTTATTTTAGTTACTTTCTATTTTATCTCGTAGAATAAGGAAATTGGAAGGTATCTTACTGAGTATTTATGACATGCATAGTTGGGGATCTTTTAATTAGAAAAAATATAAAACATATTTATCATTATTTCTTTCAGTTTTTAATAATATGATGGAAGCTATAATTTATAAGGAAATTAAAAGTTCAGAAACTTGTTATGGATGAGAAAGTTCTTCTGCGGAGGAGCCTGGACTCCATGTCTGTCTCTAAGTTCTTTACTTATTTTAAACTGCTCATGCAGCTTTACCATTTTTAACTTTATGGAAGTAGGATGCCGTCTTCAGGGCTAGAGGGTGTAGTCAGCAAGAAAATATCTCTCCCTTGAGATACAGAAGAAATCTTTTTGTGAAATATTTCTTGCCATTCCCCATCATAGAATATTTTCACAAAATAAATTATGACAATGCAGCTGGAATGTTTGGACCCTGCTCCTAATAAAACTTATGAAGAAAGGCAAAGTTTCATGTGTTCATGTAAGGAACATCATGTCTAAGTTCCCTATACATCATATTCCATCAGCAGTGAGTGCTTGGGCTAAAGAATTTTTGGTTTGATTTTGATGAGAGTGGAATTATTTCTAGAAATAGCAAAGAAGTTTGTAGGAAAATGATTTTTATACCCTATATCTAAAATAGAGTATTTGTTTAGATGCACTGGCTATTCCTATGTGGTTACTTTGTACACAACTCCTGACTTCTACAAGATTCAGGAGATACAAACATGAAAAAGGTAAGTTTCATGCCCTTCAGTCGAATCACTTAGCAAATAGGATTAGAAGGAAGACTCTGAAAACAGTGGACATTTTTCTTATGAGTAAAGATGGCAATGACTGTAGGAGAGAGTCCCAAACAGCTGTTGAAGTTGAGATGAAATAGGGAAGCCACAGGCATTTGGACAGAAGGTGCTTCTAGCACAACACAAAACAATTTCACATAGTCACGGATGTTTGGAAAGTGAAAGCAGCAGACAGACCACCCTGTGTGAGATCATCTGAGATGCATTGGCTCAATTTCAGCAAAACTGTCATGCTGCCTCAGGGACAAATCCATAAAAATGAAAGCTGAAATTGGGCAGTAGGTTATAGCTTTGCACATCCTGTTTGGGAGGAAAGGAAAAGGCTTAGAAAAAGTCATACATCAGTATATGTGAAAGGGCATCCAATATGTTCTCATCAAATGTGTACTAAAAATGATAGTGTCAGTATCATCTAAGAAAAAATATAGTATAAATCAGTTCTCTACACAAAAAAACTGTTAGCCTTGGCTTTTTCAGAGTTCCTGAAAGTTTGTTGGCAGGTTTTAATATGGACTACAGCTTGGTCTTTCCATGTTCAGGGCTGCCATTGGTCTAGAGTGGATGTAAATTAACTCCAGTTTTTCACAGGAATTGCTGCCTCTTTTCAGTAGTGGACCAGTAACAAAAAGGCAAGACATACATATTTATACTTGAAGGGTACTTTTTAAACCATATTTACCAGTTCAATTTTATCTTTCAGAAACTGTCTTCTTCTAAATCCATGTGGCATACCTTCAGTCTCTGACATTCAAATAAGAACATGGTTGAAACTTGAAGTTAGGAATCATTTCATGTAATGTATGTGGAGAGAGAGATGTAACTGATTATTAATTGTCATATGAATTATGGGAAATGACTTTTAAAAGTTTTATGAAATAAAATATTCTGCCTTTGGAGTGTTTTCTTTCCAAATAACGTACATTTTATTTAGTGCTATTTAAAGGGAAAAAATAGAAGTAATAAGAAAAGAAAGAAAGAAGAAAAGAGGAAAAGAGAAACATCATTTAAAACACTGAAATAAGTTATACTTCCTGAGCTATAATCTAAATTCTTGAGACTAGACTAGGAACCAGGAAACTTTTGGGGCCCCAAACAGGTAGCACTTCAGATACTCTACTAGTAGGACTGGGTGGCATCCACTCAGAGTTCCTCATGAGCACAGCAACCCTTCTTCCTTATATCTTCAGGCTGGCTTTCTCTAATTCTTTAAATATATACCTGAACATGGGAACTGTATGCATTTTTGTTTTGGACAGGTTCATACCAAGTTGCTGAATTGCTCAGGCTGTTCTTAAAATTGGAATAGCTTTACCTCAGTTTACCAGAGTGTTAATATTACAGGTATATGCCAAATGTCCTCTTTGGCTTATTTTTAATGGCATTAATCTTTTAGACTAATCAAAATCTTCCTGGCCCCAATTTTACAAATGCTTCATTTATGTCCAAAGTGTCCTCTTCATCATCCATGGATTAATCTACTGATTAGTATTGTACCCTCATCATCCAATCATCTTCCATAGCCACGGTTCTCAACACATGAGACTTTGGAGGCAATTTTTCTATCTAAGGTACAACAGTACTCTAGTCATGTCATCATAGTCCTCTGGTCATCTTTCCCTTAGCAGACAACCAATCTATTTCCTCAGTTCAGTAACATGCCCCTGTCCTACCTCAGTGTCTCTAAGTGTCATCACCTAAAAATTCATTCAGGGTAGTAAGAGTTACAGCCACAGGGTTCACCTTATTGATTGTCTCTTTCTCAGACACCAGCAAACATTAATGTCTCGTGTCTAGCGTCTGAAAAACATTTAGTCACCTACTTAGCCTGCAACTTGCTTGTTTGATGAGGGAAGGTAGAACTGCTCACTTTTATTTATTCAGGGAAACATCTAAGTTTCTTATTTTTCACATTTGATTGTATGTTTATATAGATATATAGTTCAGCATAAGAAAATTCTTTAATTTTTCAACAAATTATAAGTAGAAATAAAGCTAAAACTAATACCAAATTACTAACTCATGATTCCTCCATCCTAATATCTTAGCAAAGTAATACTTTCAGCAAATATAAACATTTATGTTTAAGAATAACCTTAAATATAGTTGCAAATATTAAATATTTTCAAAGTATACTAGTTTAGGTGAGGAAAGGCAATTGAAATTAAATCTATAATACTAGTTTAAAGAAATGTGGAAGAGTTACAAGTACAAATGCAAAAACAATTCTGTGGTGGTATGTTCATGTTTAGTATTGTCAAATATCATATATGATAAATAAAGCATGACTTACCTATTTTCAAGGTTTGATCAGATAGTAAGGTTTGTTTCTCCTCAGTGTCCTTGCTTATTACAATGTAGACAGTAAAGGATTGAAAAAAACAGGCTGTGATTGTTTAATTTAGAAAGAATTTATAAAATTGGCTCTTGGCTGGTGCCTGGGAAATTTAGATTCCAAGAAATGCTATTTCTAAAATTGATCTTTGTTTCTGGGGACCCCTAGACCCCAGACCCACTGGGATGTGACAGCTGCTTTCAGTCATTTATATAAATGATTCAGCATTGCTTAAGACAAGAGTTATGACATAATAAAAAAAAAAAAGTAAGATCACTGACAAATAAAAAGAACTAAAGATACTTACAGAAAATTGGTTTTACTATTCAATCCTTGGTCCTCCCTCAACCCAAAATTCTTTCTTTTTACCACTGCTTCCTTCTGGTTTTCAATAATATTTAAACCACAAGACTAACACCAGATACACAACAATGCACAAAAATGCCTGACATAAGTGCCGCTACACAGAATGGAACCTAAAAGTTGTTTGCAAAAACTAGATTATAGATAGGATGACTTTTGGAGTAGAGGTGTCAGAAGTAATGGGTTGAAAAAAATAAGATAAAATATTTTGATCAGAGAGTTAGAAACTTAAAACTAAATTTAAAGTGGCACAGAAGCCTTTGATAACTTCAAAATCTAGAATAATTGGGATAAGGTGAAAGATAAGCATGAAGATACTTTAAGGAACTCAGAGAAAAAGTGTGAAAATAATAATATATGTGAATATTAAATTTGCCAAAATTAAAGCAGACAATGATTATGTAAACTAAATGGAACCAAGATCAAAATGCCACTGTGTGGTGAGTATCCCATTTGTCCATTCTACCTGTCCAGATTGTGATGGCCACAGCAATAGTGCAATTGATAGTCAAGGCCAAGAGACTTGAAGAAGACTTGCATGATCTCAGAATAAAAGGCAAGACCATTATCATTCTGGAGGCTGAGAGGCCCCAAACCATGGAATAATCTTATTAATAACAACCTTAATATCTCTCTTATTATTTCTGAGCTGGTAGGATAGGCCTCTATCCATCCTGTGTGTATGTCAACCAAGACCAGGAAGAACAAGCTGTCTCTGCTTCCTGCATATGGATAAAATCAAGTTGCTAGTCCTTCCCAGGGTAAGCATCGAGCTGATCTCTCAGTGATTGTAGTCAGCCATTCTGAGGGCTTTTCTTTAAGCATATTTCAGAATCCTTAACTACCTGTTGCACTATTATGTCTATTTCTTTCCCTGAAAAGTTTTTTTGACCAAAGTGAGGGGTATTGTTTTCTTTCAAATGACAGGAGTCATGAATGTCTTGACTACCTAAGAGCCTCCTGTGTTTCTTTGAGAGGCTGATGGAGGGCCTGGGCCTTTTCTGCGTACTTTGGAATTTAGATTCCATAGAACACAGTAGCTCTCAAGAGGCCTCTAGTTGTCTTACATGCTTGGGCTGTAGGAAGTACATTACAGGCTGAATTATCTCATTGTTAAGAGCCTTCTTGCCAGTTGAGATAAGCAATTCCAAGTAAGTAAACCTAAGTTTGGCAGATATGAGCTTTTTCAATAGATACCTCATAGCTCTTGGCTGGCAAGACATTGAAGAAGACTCAGTTTCCTTGTACACTATTGCCATAGTCTCCCCACAAAGCATCAGATCGTTTACTATTATAGGAAGGTGACTCCTTTCTTTCTCTATTCTATTAGGTCTCGAACCATGACCAGACTAGAAATGTGAGAACTGTCACAAAAGCCCTGACGAAGGACCATCCATGTCAATTGCCTCATACTGGTGAGGGGATTCTCGAATGAAAACACATTTTGGTTTGGGTGATAGAGAGATGCAGAAGAGATCTATTGAGACAGGAATCTGGGCCAACAAAGTACAGGCATTTGTGACAATGTGATGGAGTAGCACCACTGCCTCATTAATGAGCTGGAGATCTTATACTAGCCTCCATTTATTTGGTCCCTCTCATACAACAGTAATAGGACAATTCTAAGGACTGATAGTTTCTCTCAGGAGTCCCTCTTGTAATAATCCCTGAATAATATACTTCAAATCCTCTCTACCTTCATGAAAAAGAGGATACTTTTTGATGGGGAAAATGCTAACGTCCTTTAGATGAATCAGGACTGGGGTGGATTAAAGGGCACTTATAACTGTATCTATCTGTTCACACTGCAGGATTTACCTGTAGCTCTCAAAGGTAAAATATTTCCTTTCATTTAGCAGGAGTTAGAGGAAGGAGGAGTTGAATCTGGAAATTGGACTACAGGACTGTTTCCAAAAGTGGTATTGGGGATCTCAGGCATTATCAGGAAGAAGTGAGAAAAGTTAGTTTGCCTCATTAGCTAGTCACAAGTCGAGAGAAAAGTCTTTCAACAGAATGTCAGGAAACTCTGAACTGTATCAGTATACATAGAACACAGTCTAGATCAAAAGGCAAGAACAGAAAGAAGCAGGCACCTGAATCCACAAGAAGATCAACAGGGCTACTCACCCACAGTTAAATTAATCTAAGACTTCATTGTTAGAATAGGAGAGGTGGGTTGTAAGATATGCCTCAGGAACATCCATTGGATTACCTTACCTGAATTCAAGGGACACATCACATCCAGTTCCCCTGCAATGTTGACATGATCTAGATGGTTTAATTTTTCTTTTTAATTTCAAATTTTTAAAGTGTGGACATTTGACCTTGCACTATGACATAGGCCTTACAAAAATAACAATGGGTATTCCTCAATATAATTCCCTCTTTGAAAGACCCTATAAGGTGGCTACCAATTCCTATATTGGCCTCTTTTTCCCTGTTGGGTGTTTATACATCTATTATAAAAGACCCCTAGTGGCCTTCTTCACCAAAACTTCTAGTTCCAGGTAATCTTTTTTGGGGTTCTCCACCAACTTCTGAAGCTTGTGGTGGATATCAAAAGCTGACTGCCTTAGCATTCTATCTCAATGCAGCACTTTCCCTTTTAGGTTATCTCAATCTACTTGGGTGAATTTAGTATAGGATCCATTAAATTCTGAACATATGCTGAGGGAATGATCTTCTTTTTCCTGGTAAATTAGATCCAACTTGGAATTATTGACAGGTTTTTACTCTTGTTCTCTGTAACCCTCTTTAAAGTAGTAAAGAAAATGGACCTGGGGGAGTGGCTGGGGATATAGCTCAATGGCACAGTCACCTGTCTGGAAAGTATGTGGTCATGAGCTCGATGCTTGGTACATCCCCTCAAAAGAAAAAAAAGGAAAAATGAACTTGGGTTTCTTTTCTCAGTGGGTCCTCATAATCCCACTGGGGTTGATTCTAGGTTCTGACTTATCACACACAGGATCATATACCCTATGTGCTCACACTCCCTGTGGGACATTTTGATGTTCTCAAAATAGATATTTCCTACCCTGAGAGTGGGAGCTAGAACTCTGTCCTTTTGCTCTTGGCTGAGGGTATTACCAACAAGAAAATAACAACATCCCATGCCAGTTTAAACATTGAGGTCAACGGCTGTAATATATACATTAGTGTCATCAGTAAAACTTCCCAAATCTCCTTTAATTTCCTCTAATCTTGGATAAGTGAAGAGGACTTGTTCCTGTTTACCACTGAAGTTGTTTCCAAGGGGAAGATATTTCTCAGGTAGGGCCACAGAAGTTTGAGGAATGGTCTTGGAAAAAGAAAGTGCCCCTCAGTTGAAGCCCCCAAAATCTGAGGTGTAGACTGTGAGTAAGGCAAACAGGGTTCTGGTTCATTTCCTTCTAGGGTGTATCCTTCCCCAAGGGGAAGGAAAGGCACCATGCCCACAGAAGGGAGAGCTCTATGTTGCACTCCAGCACCCATTCTGGTTAGTCTTTAAAGGCAAGGAACCCCTGAACACATGGCACCATGCTCCATTCCTCTTCCTTTTTGCAGAAGAGATCTAAGTGGAGAATGGTGTTGTAGTCCAAGGTACCTCCAAGGTTCCACTAAACTGGGTCCACTAAACTTGGTTTCCAAGGAATACTATATCCAAATCTCAGTTCAATAAAATATAGGAGACTTTTTCTCAAGTTATTGGGTTTAAGGAGACATTCCAAAGGAAAGTGTGGTAGAATAACTGAGGATTCAGTCCTTCAACTGTGGAAAAAAATTTTAAAAGGAGGGATAGACTAAAAAACTAAAATGAATGAAGGTCTATTATTCTGAAACCTCTTTTTGAGTCAAGGGTGACAGATGTTTCCCAACCCCCAATCATGGACCTGGTTGTGGCCCACTGTTTCTGATGCTCTCTGACCAACACAGCACAGAGATCATGCTGATAGGCACCAAGAAGGTATGGGTCCCCTGTACTCTTTCTTACATGCCAAATAATGCTGATATTGCTATTCCTTAAAAACCTGGAATTTCCTAAATACTCTCTCCTGTGGCTCTAAAATGTCCAACAAAGCCAAATCACAGAAGTTCTCTGGGTCCTGAGAAAGAAATTGAGAAAAACCTAGCTAACAGTGAGTGAAACAGGGCCAGGGCTGATTGGGTTCCATCAGTAATCTGACAGATATATTTTCTTTAGTACCTCAATTTTATGAAGGAGTATCAGGGGTTTTCTAACAAGTCTGCTCTTAAATCTAAGCAAAATCTTAGTGGAAACCTGTTTCTACATCCTTAGGTCCTTAGGTCTGGTGGGCTATAGGGAAATTTTCCAGCAACTATTTTAGCAACTTGCTTTGAGAAAGTGACATAGATGAGGGGGAACTAAAAGGGAAGGGACAGTAGTTTACATAGACACAGGTGTGAAACCAACCTTCAGCTTTGCCGTGTGCTGTAACACAGTACATCCCTACCTTGGGGTCAAAAATTTCTCTACACACAAGAAACAAGGAAAACTTTATCCCGCTATTATCCTAAGAGATATGAAGTTTTGTTAGTCAAAAACAGCCCTCTTTTGGGCACTCAAAAATTCCTAGTTTCTATCTTGATTAAAGACAGTGATATTATTAGATTAAATTTACTTAAAAATTGCATAATTGAATATCTCACCCATAAAATTGAATCAATGTATTCTTCAATGCATGTTTCCAATCAGATCTGTCTTATAAATCACATAGATCCACCTGCCTAATTTCTTTCCTGTAGGAGCTATTTCTGCAATGATGCTTCTTTAAATAAATGTGACACCACATTTTACAGTTGCTGAGCTCAAAAACTTTGATGTCATCTTTGACTCTTTTACATATTCTACATCCTGTCAACCACCAAATGCTATTCACTCCATCTTCAAAATATAGCCCATCTGCTTAATGTTCCACTTGATTATATATATATATATATATATATATATATATATATATATATATAGTGTTCTTTTCTTTTGAGGTATTAGAATAGTGCAATTTCGTCAGAACTAAACCAATCAAAATATGAGGATGAAGAGTTAATCATAGTGAGACTATCAATATGAGAGCAGTCTGAGTGTTGCTTTATTTCTGTGCTTCTGTTTACTCTTAACATGTGGTGAGACTCAGATGTAAATGGGCTGACAAGCAGAGAGTGGTATGAAAGTAAAAATAAAATCAATAAAATCCAGAAAAGTCACTGCAGCTATTACAAATATAAAGAGAAAAAAATTGAAGCTGCAGTTTATAAAGGAAGCATAGTTTGAAAAAACAAGTCCCCTGTGAAATGAAAAATGAAGAGAAGTGAAGATGATATTGCATTTCTTGGCTTCAAATCAATAGATAAATCTGTAAACTGCCCTGGACATGAATCTATTAAGCAAAGCCAAACTAATCGAGAAGCACAATGTAGTTCAAGGCGAGTAATATTACTATGCATTTAACTAACTATAAGATATCAGCCACATTTTGGAAGAAAAAATTTGGAACTATATAGAATTAAATTTTTAGTCTTGGAAAATGATCAGAGTTAACTACCCTAAAGATTAATCTAAATACATATTGTTATTATATTTCTGTTGGTTCCATGACACACCAAACTATTTTCTTTTTGGTTATTAGTCTACAGTAGTATTTCTTTTCTCTCTTGATTTTAAAACTTCCAGAAAGGAAGGAAGAATTATAATCATGTATTCCTCCAGCCAGTATGTGAATAGCATTGGTTCAAAATTGTTGTATATTTCATATATGGGAACTGAAAGAAGACTAGCTAAATATTCTAGTCTTAAAAAGTACTGTTAAAAGTTGATGATAACAATATTTTGTCATTATACACACAGGAAAATGGTTCATTGGAAAGAATACATTAGTGAAGAATTATTATTATAAAACAAAATGGAAAGATGCCAATAGTATGCAAACTTTTCTCTTTCTTGTTTGGAAAATAGAAATCAAATGGCCTGAAAAGTAACCTATTGCATTTGTTTACGTAATAACAACCTGAGTTCGATAAGTTGTGAGATGATACCAGAAATAGTTATTTAATAAAGAAAAAAAAGGAATTTAATTAAAGCTGAAGAAACACTAATTCACTATTTGTAAAACTCATATTTTTTAAGTAACATATTTTACTATGATATATACATTTAATTGGGCTTATAAAAGGTCTAAAATAAAGTATGTGACTTGGATCATTTGAACTTTATATTTTTAACATGTAATAAGTGAGAAACAAATTTTATACTCTTTCTAGAATACAGTTAAAAATGAAACTTTAATACTGCAAATTTAATCAAATGTAATAAAAACTACATACAACAAGTCTCTGACTTACAAACATCCACATGTGAACTTTCACAGATATGAAAAGACATCACATTATGAACACTTGTAGATGTGAACAAATCACAGAAGTGCTCACACGTCTGCCAGACATTGTCACAGTTGTACTGCACTGTGCTTACTGCACAGTGTGATAGTGTACAGTAGTACAGCACAGTTGGAGACTTACTGTATTTTTGTGTTTGTTTTTCAATGACTTACGGTAGTGAGCCAAAGTAATCATATGAAACTAAAATATTGATTTTAATTAACAAAGTTCCATTTTTAAAAATTTTATTTCTGGTGTGCTATACAGGTTTGTTTTCAAGTGCTTCTGATAACACAGTGTCATTGGCAGAGTCATGGACTCACAGTCATGGAATCACACACCAGAGAGTTCAATTCTTATTCAAGCTTCCAATCAACAAGATTTTTGGTCTTCAACAATTAAATTAACCCTTTCAAAAAATAAGTTAAATCATAAAAAAGTTTACTCATCTGGAATAGTAAAGAAGTAGATTATTAAAGAGTTGCACTGACTCTTCATTTCCTATGTTTTAATGGCATCTTGGGCATCAGACTATAATATTCCAGGTATTTATGATGTTTAAAAAGTTCATTTTAGGTTAAACATTTTTTATAATAAATTTAAAACTTTTCCTTCCCTTCATCCATCTATCCCCTCCATCTAATGGTGGGGCATATTTATCACTTTTCCTTTTCTACATTTTTCTTTTCTTTGAAATTCTGAGTGGCATTTTAATTAAATAAAATTGGTAGTTTCTTGTGATATATTATACATCAGATGGAAGAAGGTAAAAACAAGATCAGTTCTAACAAATTACAAACATTAGCACCTTTTATAGAAATGAGGAACTCTGGATTAGTAATGGTTGGGAAGTGAGTAAGTTATAAGGTTCTGTGCCATCAAACAAAGTAAAAATGGCTTCCTCATGATGACAGTTACTTCTGTTTCATTTCATTATTTATTTATGTATTTATTTTGGAACCAGAAATTGAACTCAGAACCTTGTGCTTGCCAGGCAGGCAACATGCTGCTGAGCTATAACCTCAGCCAATGTTTCATTTAAAATAAGGATAATGATACATAATTCAGGACTCACTGACTCTAGTTTTTCATACTTCTTACACAACTATCTCTAGAATGTCATCCCAATCTACATGAACAAACATAGCTGTGAGAACTCCAACTCTCACATCAGTTGTGCAGGCATCAATTTGCCACCACACCTGCCTGGCATACATTTTCCCTCTCCTTTTCCCTCAGCTAAAACCTACCAACCTTTAGGTTCTTCATGACAACCTAGTTATTTTTATTATTATTATTAAAAACAGCCTTCACTGGACAGCTAGTGAGAATTACTGGGCTTGTTTTTCCATGTCAGCCTAGAACTCAGACCAGAACTTCTTATCAGTGTAATCAATAAGTGTATTGTAATGCTTAATTATGTGTTTTCAAAAATAGTGTAAGATTTTCAGTGGAAAGACCTTCTGTGTATTTATTTGGTTAATAATATGATTTAATTCACGTTACTGTTTTAAGATTTAAAATAACAATTTTTTTTCTAAATGAGTGCAGTTGAGCAAACTATAATGACAGAAAATAAACATATTTACCATCTCCCTTGATACTATTGCTCTTGCTTGCTATGGATAATCATGTTAAGTTAGTTTTTGATTTATCATTTTTCAGTTTCTTTTTGACACTATACCTAAAGAAACATGCCATTCTACCTCTATTTAGACTTGCATTGGATAAACATTATAAACACACTTTGACAACTTTATTGTTTCTAATTTAGATATATATATTATGAAAATAATACAATAGCACTTCAGATCTTCATTATTTGTAATATCTGTTGTGGCTGTATCAAAATATTTTAATCAGTCATTTATTCATGATTTGTTCATGTGTATTTCTAGTTTTGGTGTGTAAACAATTAAGCAGTGAAATACAGCATTATTTTATATTTGTTCCATTGTGTATTTGGGAGAGATTACTGGTTGTGATTTGATTTAAGTAAATAAAATTTCTCTAGATACTACAAAATTTCCTTCTAAAGGATGTATAATGCTCAACTTCAACCACTGATGACCATCAGCTACTTGGAATATTATGATAAGCACCATTTGGCTTATGTGATATCTCTCATCGTGATATTAATGCAAATATCGTCCTTCGACTGAGAAACTTGGACTCTTTCTTACATTTTCCAGTTAAATTTTATGGCACATAAGTGATCAACTAATTCAGACACATTCTAGGTTTAAATTACTTTCAACATAATGACCTGTAAGGTTTTCTTTCTTTATGATTTGGACTTTGTTCTTCAAATCCTTTCACTTTCCCTATCTGAAAAATTTACTAAATGTAACTCATATCTTTTGCTTCTAATTCTCAAAATAATTTAACTTCAGTAATAATTGCTCCACTATTGCATCAATAAAATCTGTTTTCATTGCAGCTGCAGATCTATGCTATGTTATCTCAATGGAATCCAGAAAAACTCTCAGCGTCACTTCTATTTGACAAATTTTTAATGTAAGATAAAAGACTCATGCTCTGTAGTTGAACAATTGCCTGATCTTGGATTCTGGCCATAACACCTACTGACTACTTTCAAATGCTATATATTTAGATCTTTTAAGTCTTAATTACTTTGTATATTTACTGTTTCATCAATTTCTCTCATTTTCACCTAGTAAACTTTTTCCATTATCACTGTCTCTTTTCTATTGTCTTAAATATTAAAAGACATTTTACTTCTAAAATACAAAAAGATATACAGAAGTTATTCAGGTGTTAAATTGGTATTACTTTTTTAATCCCAGAAATATTAGTCATAGTATTTTCACACTAGTAAGAAATGAGTCTATTTCTTTCTCTTCATAGTCTGTATACTACATCCTAATTGTGTAGCAAATACCTCCTTTTGAAATAGGTAATATTATCTAGGCTCTTACATTTCGGTTTCCATTTCTGCCTTCATAATTTGTGGTGAACATATATACTCATTTATATATATATATATATATATATATATATATATATATATATATTCCAGAGAGATAGAATCAAAAGAATATTTAGACACTTAAACAGATATAGATAGATAGATAAGTACATCTGAGAACAATTGACTCAAGTAATTACGAAGACAGAGAAGTCTCATGGTAAGCCACTTGCTAAACTGAAGAATTAGGGAGGTCAGTACCATTGCACAGTCCAAATCCAAAGGTCACAGAACCAGGATGAATGATGGCTCAGCAGTAAATACAAGCTCAAAGGCCTGATACCCTAAGCAGCTGATAGTGTTAGTTCACATATTTGGAACCTTTAATTCTGATGTCCCAAGGCAGAATATATATACACTGAGCCTTCCCAATGAACTCTAGGGATGAGTTTACAAGTCAATACTTTATCAAAGATTTCCAGTGAGATTTCCACTTGATATAAGATACAAGATAGGACATTTTAGCAGTAGACAGACTTGTCTTAAAAGTGTCATAAACCTGTAGTCTTGGGATTGTAATACTCTTCTGAGTAAGGAGACACTTTGGAAATTGTAACTATGATGGATGCAACTAGCCACGTGGTTAAGAGAGCCATCATTTTTGAGCAAGGTTTTCATTGTGATACTTGCTTTACTATTTAATACACTAACAAAGAAACAAGTAATAGCTCATATAGTCCACAAAGACCTCTTTCCTCACTAAGGCTTTGTAATTCAACCTCAAAATAATTGCCAATTTTTCCTCACTCATTTCAGCCTTAGGGTTTTATAAAAATGCATGAATAAATTTTTGACTTAGCATCTTACAATTAACTCTGAATAGTAAAGTCAGCCTGTCCTTGTAGTCTTTGAGACTAAACATTTCCTCTGTGAGATAAATATGCAGCATACATGGTAGTTTTCAAGCAATCTCATTTACATAGAAAATATTTATTGGTATTGTCTTGTTCCTTGATAAGGTTTTATAATTAAGGAAATTATTTATAACTGGGTGCCTGGGTGACAGCTGTCTTGTTCCCTTGACCTTTGTGTGTGATGCTGCATGGAAGGACTCTTGAAGCTATCCAACTATGTAAAGCTTTCTTTCAATGTCAGTTTTACTGACTTATGGCTGCCATAATCTCTATCTTCAGCTCAAGAAAGATTCTTAAGCTAGATTAACATAATGAACAGAGGGATATTACTTTCACTCTCATTCTTTGTCTATTTTAGCATTTTACAAGACCTTCTCTTACATGAACATTTATTCATTTTGTATTATACCTTTCACTGTTGTATATGATCTTTACTACTGTGGAATGCATAACTGGCAAGTGGGACACATCTTTATTATGTGCTCCTTCACCCAAAAGATTTAATTACCTTTTCTTTGTAGCTATTCAACATATCTTTTGAATGGTTTTTATTTCAAATATGGTTCAAGTGGGATTAAAAACAAAAGATAAATAAGAAAAATCTACTAAAACCATTAATATCAAATGTAAAATATGAGACTCCCACACTCTAACTCCAAGGTTCCCATTAGTACTAGCAACATTTCATCCGTTCCTCTGCACATTCTGCATGTTTTTCACATCTCCCATCATTCTGAATTTCTATTTTGTTTCAAAGGGAATTCATAGATATTTTTCATATTCATATTTTTTATGATTTCAAGGAGTCTAGATTTTTTTAAAAGTTCTTAAATATACAGCCAAATTTTTAATTAAAATGTGACTATTGAAATTTACATATTCTGTAAGAAGTGTATTAAATATCAATAAATATTGTAACATTTTGAGGAAAGTGGTTGAACTGGAAAGAAATGTAAAATAGTTCACCATTTTTTCCCACTTGGTTATATCCAAGAAACAAAGAACAAAAAGAAAACTTGCATACAAATTGCATAACTAATTCTGGTGATATTTCCACTCATCTTTGAAACTATTTTGTGCCTACAATAAAATCAAGCAAATGAGTAATCATTATCATGTGTTTAGGAATGAAAAATTTTTAATATAATAAAATATATTGGAATATAGAATTGAGGAATTTAAAAGAAATTCAGTATTTCCAAGCTTCAGTTAAATACATAAGTATTGCGTTATATTCCATAAATGTACAAAGTTTTACACATTAAAAAGCAAAATAAACAATATTCAATACAAATTTGCTAGAAATCAATGTTTAATTATACTTTCCCCTTGGGTTATAATAGTTGAATAGATATACAGACATGACACCTGTCCTCAGCACACCAAATATACTGCCATGTAGGAAGTTCAAGGTCAGACTGTGAAAAATAATTAGTAAAAACATGAGTTATTATGTAAACAATCCAAAAGTTCTACAAATGATGTTCCAAGAGGAACATTCCCAATAGAACCTGGTAATACACAATAGAGTACAATGGGAAAAATAGCACTTGACAGGTCCTAGAAAATTTCTTAGTAGACAAGAGGTATTGGAAAGGAAAATAATGTCTTATAATTAATAAAATAAGCATGACAAAGGACACTATCATGACTTAATAGGACCCTATTTTTCCATTGTGCCTTTTTCTAACAGTATAACTAAATCTCTAACTTAGACCGTAGTCACGGATATAATGATTCTGGCAAAAAATGCTCTCTATAACAAAATGTTAAATGTTTTCTTTTGTCAATATGTTCAAAATACTACTGTTACATATAAGGTGAGAATATTGAGATGGAAGTAGAAATTCAGTGTTTTGATGGAAAGTGAGTATGTACTTCACCTAAAACTTGAAGGACTATGCATAATTTCTGATACATTTGCCTGATGTGCTTGTTTCAAATCAGTATACATATGTTGTTTACAAGCTAGCTGACCATTTTTGCCCTTACTTTGAGGATGGACTTGAGCCATTACCAGAAAACTCTGGCATCTAATGGACTCCAATGAATGTAATGACTTTAGTTTATTGGGTCAATGATCTGTGACCAGAAATATTATCTAAAATCTATTGTGATAACATAGATCTAGTGAATAATTTCCCTTAAAATTATTTTTCATGAGTAGATGAAGAATAGAAGAAAATAAAACATATTTTAAAAATCTTCCTAACACTATAATTACTGGATAGGCAGTAAAATAAACAATTACTCACTTTATGGAAAGTCACTAAGTAATAACTGTTTGATGATACACAAATTAATGTCAGGTCATGAAGCACATCAAACTCTTAATTTCCTAGATTTCACAAGTGATATAAATTTAACATGCCTGCCTACATGCACATAACAAGGACAATAGTCACGGACTGAGAAAATACATCAATTCTTCTGTAAATTACAAATCTTTACTAGAGTTTTGCCTTTTTCCCAAACACAGATTGCTGGAATCAAAGATTGTTAAGAGACATCAGCATGTGCTTGAAAGTTTTCTCTTTATTCTCCAAAAGGTCATCAGTGTTGGCTGGACATAAACACCAAAGTCAATTAACTGCTCATTAATACAATGTCATTTCTAGTCTAGATGAGATATTTAGTCAATATGTTTCAAAATGTATTTTTTACCAATCATATTTTGCTTCTGCATTCAATGTGGTCAGCATATATTAAATGAAACCCTCAAATTACATATGGTATCATCACAGAAATGTTTAATGATTATTATCTAATAAAACTAGAATATAACAACTACAGAAACACAGGTTTATTATAGTTTTAATACTTTGATATGCAGTCTAACAAATAAATCAATAAGTATAGTTCAGCAATAAGTTTGCAACAATAAGTTAATAATTATAAATTCTGATTTACACTAAATGTATATAAAAATTTATTAGTATTAATTTCATATATGACATATTATATATTTATCAAAATCAAAAGGATATAACTGATGAAGAGAATAAGAAAAAAAGGCTATTTTTACTACTACTACTTTTTATTACTTTTTATTCTTATAAATTTTGTTCTGCTTTTAATGAAATGAGTGAAGAAATTATCAGAAAAGGAGAAAGGAGATTTTTGGGTTAAAGCATATGAGATAATTTTACTTCAATTATATTCATCATTTGTTGATGAAACAGAAATGTTACCTTATATGGCCAGAGAGATTTTACTGATGTAAAGTTACTAATCATTAAATTTTATATAAAGAGTATAAAATATTATCTTTGGATCAGTGTAACCATGTGAACACTAAAAACAAATGAAGAACTATTTTGAGTCACTATGATGATGCTCGCTTGAAGGTGAAGGAATATAGCTATATATGAAACATGAAATGTAGGCAGTCTCTAAAAGTTGAGCAATTCTTGACTAGAAGCCAGTATGAAAATTTTAGTTCTACAGTCCCAGAGAACTGAGTTCTGACCACACGTGCTGTGATCCTGTAATCTATTCTTTTCTTTAAGCTTTCAGTTCACTGTCTCAACAGGACTTTGGCCTTAGACTCAAAGCAACATATGTAAAACTACTTTATTCTTGACCTGAGAAACATGAGACTAACAAATATGAATTTTGTTTTAAATAACTCTAACTTTAACCCTAAATGTATTATAGTCATTGTGGTGGATGAGTAACTGGTGGTCAACTTGTGGCATCCAGCTGAACTGAATCAGCATGGTGCTGAATGTGGATGACACACCTAAGGACTGTGAGCATAAAGAGACCTGGAGAGGAGTGGTGATGTTTGATGCTGTTGGTTTTCCTGTTGTCATGCTTTCTCCTGTTGGAGCTTGCTGAGTTTCTTTCATGGTATGAACTTGGCTGATCTTGTCATTAAAGGAGCCTGGGGCCTTGTTGTCACTAAGAATGATTGCTGTTCACTTTGGGGGAGCTATGGTCCTTAAGTTGAGCATTGCATCCTGGCTCTGACTGGGGATGGTATGCTACTCAATCTCCAGGAGAAGCTTACCGCCTCTGGCTTCCTGATATAAACTTGGCTGTTTGCACTGCTGGGGGGGCCATAGGACCTCACTGTCACTGAGGATGACTGTGGTACTTTTGGGGGGAGCTCTGGTCCTTAGTTTGAGCATTGTTTCCTGGTTCCAGTACAGAACCTACAATCTACTGGCACAACTACTTCACTCCACCAGCATAGACTTTCTAACTTCTACCACTGATCTTTGGGCCTTCCCAGCACAGAGCCATGAAATAGACTTGCATGAGTCATTGTTTGGGCTCTAGATTTTCAGCTGAACTCATGTAGGTTATTGCCATGGGATCCAGACCTTCAACTGGATTTTCATGGTCTTTATTTTGTTGACAGTTTTCCTTCCCTTTATTTGTATTTGATGCCTTGGGTAACCATTATAAATAATACTATGAATTGTATGTCCTGTATTATCTTGTTCTCCTTGCAAACCTCAAACTACCACAGTCATGCATTTAAAATGTATTTACACATCTATTATAAATATATTATAATCATTTTAATATAAAATTAATACAGGGAACTGTTGTGGCATCATATAACTTTATGTGTAAACTCTCATGGAACTGAATATTAAAAAAGAGTGACTTACTGTCTGTAAACTTGAATATTAATTTAAAAATATACTGTCATAACTATAATCTCAGATTTTTAAAAACATGTTACAAACACTGTCTAGAAGATGCTACTGATACCCTGGCTTTTAGTTTGGCAACTGTCATTGTATTAATAGTTATCATTCACAAAATAAAGTATTTAATTCCATTCAAAAAGTCAGTATTGACAAAAAGGAACTAGGGGAATTTGGGACCACCAATCCAACCCTACAGAGAATACTGAAGGACATTCTAGAGAGAGAAAAAAATATCAGGATTTTAGGAACAGTGGCAGAAAGGCCTCAATGAATGGGGCAGGCAGTAGAATGAAGAAAAGTTGACAAACAAAGGCAGAAAAATAGCATAGCAGAAATGAGGCAGAGAAGGATGGCTAGAATCTCTAACATAGATGGCCTTGCTACACTAAATTGTTAATAGTGTACCAGGATTTAAAACCCACATTACACACACCACTCTGCTTAGATGTATTATATTCTGTTCCAGTCATTCTACTTGTACTAGAATGGAGGGCACAGACAGTTATCCCAAAAATAGCAGGATATAGTATGGTAATCATCCTTAATTTCCTATTAACTTAATCTAAAACTCTGTAAAACCTACACAGTTTTACCATGACTGATTGTAATCAAATCTGGTTTGTTGGATCGCTGTTTTATATTGATAGATTTTATTCAAAGCTGTTATGATTGATAGTATCAAGTCTGAGAGTATAGGCAACTGCACTTAAGATGACAAGATTCACTAGAATATCCACTCTGGTTTGATTATTACCTGCCTTTGAAGTTTTATACTGCCTACAATGTTTGATTTTTACTAGTATTGTTATGTACTGCTATATTCAATTATACTGCTATATTCAATTATGCCTAATGATATAGACAATTCTATTGAAGATAATAAGAAACAACACAGTAATCATTGTAGATCACATTGTACTGTGGTGTTTATGACTTTTTGGTTTCATGTTTTTTTAGGAATTTGTTTTGTTTGGTCTTGCTAAGTTTTGTTTTTCCCTCTAATACAGAAATGATAGAAATACATGTAGAGACTCATTCATGCATAGCTGTTTACAGTCTCACTGTTTGAAAATCTACTTTGCATGCTTTAATTTTGTAACTTGAACAACTATTTCTAAGAGGACAATATGTAATGTATCAACTAGTGATTTCTTATTGTTTATATTTTTTTGAAATTCTGTATTATCTCTATCCTTTACATGTTTTTTCTCTTTAAATAAAAAAGTCAGTATTATAAAATATTATGTTTGCATATTTATGATATGCAACTAATATAGCAGAATAATTACTATATGTCTCATGCAATACTTTTTATTCATGCATCTGGTTTATTTTACCAGTAATCATGCCTTCCTATAAGAGCAGGTTTGAAAAAATAGAAAAAAATATTCCAGGAAAGTGACTTTTCTTTTACTTTGCCTACTTTTTACAGTTGGCCAAATTTGAATTATAAGTTACTATCACTAAGAGTGCCTGGAAAATATAGTCTTCAGTTTAGTAGTCTACCCAATGCAGTAGAAGAATGTAGCAAGTTAGTATGAAGGACAATTTGTAGTAAGGATTTCAAGAGTTCTCTACAGTGATTTTCAGTAGCCACAGCATTTCAGAGGAATACCAAAAACGTTTAAAAGGGCTATACAAACATAAAAATATTAAAAATTTTCTGTATCTTTTTTCAGAAAATAGTACTATATCTTATAGTTTAGTTTATTAGGCACTTTGAATCTTCATGTTTCACCTTACCAAGTATGGAGCATACCAAGATGCTGAGAGTAGATGCTGTCTGTATGTAAATTAGGTGTACAGGCATCAGCAAATAGAGTATAACTGGCAATTGATTTAACCCTGTAAAACTAAAAGATGTGCTCAACTCTATTTCTTGAATCAAGATTAAAATGAGAAAATTGTGTGTTATGAGCAATGTGGTCTGTTTTCAAACCAACAATTAAGCTATAATTTTAATTAATATTTATCTCAAATATACCATGGTGTCACTCTAAGAATACTATTTTCCTTATCAGTTTTTAACTCTTCAGAGATATATAACTGGCAGGTTAATTATTTAGCATTTAAGAGATATGTAGCTTTGTACTTACTCAAAACTTATAATTTGCCTATATGAGATATATAAGTAAAATACAATGTAAATTAGTTCTCACTGTGTTTAGGTATTTTATGATTTTTAAATCCCAAATTTATCATTTGGTGGAAAAATATTGTCAAAGTAATATCATAGGTTGGATAAAAGTATTCTTTTTCTACCCTGAAACCTCTAGGTAGAAAGTCTAATAACCATTTTGTTACTTTCATTGCTCCAATCAATTTTTCCTACAGTGGATAGAATTAATTTTGCCTATTTTAGAAATCAGTAATTAGAACATTTTGCCAGGAAATTCCTTGCACACTAAACTATGACACTGTTATTATTATTGTTGTTGCATCTTTTGACTTTGACTAAGAAATCATTCCAGAGATTGTTAGAGATAATGATTATGCATTGAAATTTTATTTGAGGATTTTGATAAATAGCAGGAAAAACAAATTTAGGTGAAAAAAATCATAAGCTTTGTGATAAAGTAGTTGAAAGCTGAAACCCAGCCTGTTTCGAGTAGTAGCTATTTGACCTAGATAAGTCACTTAACAAACTTAAAAAACAATAAAAGGAGATAGGAAAATTGTTCATCAGGCTCCCAGAATTGAAATGATGCTAAAGTACAATGTGAAATAATCAAACATAGAGGAACATATTAGAACCTCAATTACATGAGAATTGCCACTTTTTTCTTTGCAAATATGTTAATAATTATAATGTCGTTATGAATACAATCATTGTAAACTGTCTTCTACTTTTTTCAGTTAATGCATCCTTGCAGTGCAAAGATGCTAGAAATCTGGGTAGTCAAGGTAACTGACAGACTGATGGTTGCTAGGTTGATGCTCAGTTGTAGATCTGATTTTGTCAGCATTTTAATTATAGGTAGCCAAGTGGTGCTGTTATTTTGGTTTTTGTTCTTTACTACTCTTCATAGACTTTGAGATGATGTAACTAAATAAATATTATTAATAAATGAACAAGTCTATGGAATCATAACAGACTGAAAGACAGGGAAACTTGATTGAAAAATATGAGCAAAGAAGGAGAGGAGAGCCAAGTCAGAAAGTTGTACACCTCCAAAATGTCCTGTTAAAGAGCCATCCAAAAGAGACCATGAATCATGTTTTCATAAGATTTGTGAAAACTTTCATATTAAACACAAATATATGGTAATTGATGATGAAATTTGTGTGAAAACTTAGGCAGTAAAATAGCTAAATTAAAGCAAGAAGAGAAAACATATCTGTGTTGTACCTAACTCCTTTTTTTTGAATGATGTTCAAAAACATAAAAAAACTGAGTTGATTAAACTATACTGTCATAGAAACAACAAACAGAAATATAATCTATTATCACATGACATATTTAAATAAGTTTAATAAGTTTATGGACTCATATATTAATTTGTGTCTGAATTGTATTACAGAGGATAAGAATTTTGTTAATATATTGATATCCCCAAAACTAAAGACATCAATATAGTTCTATTATTTGAAAATAAAAGCTTAAAGTATTTCAATTAGCAATCTCCCTAATAATTACCATGTTAGTAAAATAAATACTAATTAACATGCTAATTTTGGCAATTAATTGATGTAACCCATTCAGTATACTTGTTTTGCTAAATATTAGTTAAATGCTGAAATTCTTTGCAAGTTTAATGTATTGCTTAGGAGGATAAAGCACATTTACTGTTTTCTTGTTGAGCTAATTATATTCCAACTAATTAACTCATTGTTATTTGTTTAAATTCACCACAGTATCATATGTTGTACAATAAATGTGCAATCTAAGTTTAAACACTGAGGAAAAAAACACTTTATATAATTTCAGACTACTTAAAGACAATTCTATAGCATTTTCTATAAGAATAATATAGACCACCAAGGGCCCGCCTTACCACCAGGAACTCAACACAAGCCCGCCTCAGAGTTAGGCTGCCCTCAACCACCACTGAGGGCCCGCCCTGCCACCAGGAACTCAGTGCAAGCCCACCTCAGGGATAAGCTGCTCCCAACTACCACTGAGGGCCCGCCCTGCGACCGGGAACATCAGAAGATCTCAGCGGGCTCCAGTTAGTGTGAGAAAATTTGGAACTTTGCTCCCAGGTGGCAAACCTTGGAATACAGTGGATTGACTGTATCAGTGTGGTGAGTATACCCCTAAAATAGAGGTGTACAGGGGATAAATAGGGCCAGTAGTAAAACCCTCTCCAACTAACTGTAATACTTTGGTGTGTCTGAAAAGAGTTTGTGAGATCCTCTCCTACACATAGAAAACACCAGGCAGAGTGAAAATGACAAAATGAAAAAGCAAAATGCAGTCTCAAACATATAGTTCACCAGAAGCAAGTATTGGAGACATTGAAATAGAGGACCCAAAAAGTAACACACTGGGAATCTCTGAGAAGATAGAGAGTGCAATAAAAAAACAACTGCATCAGGCTATAGAGGAAATCAAATTAGAAGTACTCTCCCATGTAAAGATAGAAATAACAACTTTAGTAAAGGAGTTGTTGAATGCAGCTAAAGAAGAACTAGAGAAAAAAGTACATGAGTATGGGAAAGTGATTGAAACTTTGAATGAACAATATAGAAAACAAGCAGAATTCATGAAACAAACTCAAAGAGACATCCAAGAAACAAAAAATTCTATTGAAAGCGTGCAAAACCACCTAAAGGAAGCTCAGGATTGGATTTCGAACCTTGAGGACAGGATCACAGTTAGTGATCAGGAAAGGACAGAACTTTCAAAAATAACAAAGCATCATGAAATGACAATCCAGAAGCTTCATGATGATGCCAAGAGCAACAGTATAAGAATAATGGGCATTAGTGAATATACAGGAGTCCAGACAAATGACATACGTAAAGTATTTACAGAAATAATAGCAGAAAATTTGCCAAACATGGGGAAAGAATCTGAAATGCAGATAAGTGAGGCATATAGAACACCAGTCACAATCAATATAAATCCCCACCCAGACACATAATAATTAAGATCTCAGATATACAGCATAAAAACAGAATACTAAAAGCTGTCAGAGAAAAGACACAATGCACCTATTGAGGAAAGCCCATTAGAATCACAGCAGACTTTTCAGCACAAACCTCAAGTCAAAAAGAGCTTGGAGTGAGGTATTTCAAGCCCTGAAAGAAAACAACCTTCAACCCAGACTGATGTACCAAGAAAAACTTTCATTCAAATTTAATGGAGAAACAAGATACTTCCATGACAAAGAACAACTGAACAAATTCATGTCCACCAAACCAATCCTAGAAAGAGCACTGAAAGAGCACTGAAAGACCACAATCCCCAAAACAACAACAGAAAGAAACCACCAGGTAGGATAAGCAATTAAATAAGAGGAAAAGCAGAAAGAAACAAATGGAACATAACATGGCAAAATCAAGCCAGTACATATCAGTGATATCCATAAACATAAATGGTCTCAATTCATGTATAAAAAGAAATAGACTGACAGAATGGATCAAGAAACAGGACCCCACAATCTTGTGTAACCATTATGGAAATCTGTAAGGAGAATTATTAGAAGACTAGGATTGGAAGCCCCATTCAATCCAGCTATTCCCCTCCTGGGTATTTTCCCCAAAGAACTGAAAAGTTGGTATCACAGTGATATATGTGAACCCATGTTCATAGCAGCACAATTTGTGATAGTTAAATCCTGGAAACAACCAAGATGCCCATCAACTTCAGAGTGGATGAAAAAGATGTGGCATTTTTATGCAATGGGATATTACTCAGCTATAAAAAATGATGATCTTGAGGCCTTCATAGGCAAATGGAGACAACTTGAGACTATCCTCATTAGTGAAATAAATAAGAATCATATTTATAAATATCATATTGTGTCTCTAGTGTAAAAAGTAAATAAGAACTACAAGTGTAATAAAACCAAAATGTGTAATTGCTATTGTAAAAAAGAGAAGAAAATAAAGTCCTCTAAGGGATATAACTGCATGTATGTTTGAGTGTGTAAAATACATGACCATATTGATGAATCTTTGTTGGATCTTTGAGCAGAACTGTTTGTAGTCTGACTGTTTGAGTGTCTACAATGTACCCTTTAACTTTGTAACTTGAACAACTACGTCCAGGATGATAGTATGTAATTTATAAATTACTGATTTCTTAGTGGGGCTTTTTCTCATTCTCCTTTTTCTTTCTTTCTTTTAGAATTCTGTATTGTTGCTACCCTTTTTTCTGTATTGTTTTTTTTCTCTTCTCTTTAAATAAAACTTTAAAAATGTATAATTGCTATTGTAAAAAAAGATAAAATAGGAAGTGCTATAAAAGATATAGCTGCATGTATGTTTAGGTGTGTGGGATTTATAACCATATTTCTAGGTTCTTGTTGGATTGTTGAACAGATCTGTTTGTACTCTCACTGTTTTAGTGGCCACTTTGTGTGCTTTAATTCTGTAACTTAAATAACTATTTCTAAAAGAATAATATGTAATTTATCAACTAGTGGTTTCTTACTGTTTATCTTCTTTTCTTGAAATTCTATGATATTTCTACCTTTTTCCTGTTTTTTCTTTCCTCTTTAAATAAAAAAAGAATGATATAAACTACTTTTGTGGGGATTATCCCTTTTGTATATTTAAATAATAATTAATACATGTATACACAAAGGTATGGACATAGAGGTATATTAAAAGAACTTTGTAATAGTTGACATTTTAAATTATTTAGAATAGCTTTAGTAAAAATTATTTATCCTTCTGATATATTTGAGTAACCTTAGAAAATCATCTGTAAAATACATTTTTAAATAATTAATGACAATCTTTATTTTTTATTTTTATTAAGTTTATTTGTATAATTTAGTTATACACAATCATCACATTTATCATAGGGAATTTGTCCCTGTCAATGATTTATCCTAATTTCTTTATTTCCCATTCTTTCCCATCCTTTATTTAATTCCTGTTCTTCTTATTTACAAAAGCTTTCTTTTCATGCCAATCTTTATACCAGAAATAATTCACAAGTGAAGCTGAATAAGCAATATGTATTTCCTTGATAAAAATATTAATGAAGACAAAATTACTTGGAAACCAAATGTTAATATAGATACAGTATATTTTTCTTTTAGTTTCTTGTTCAAATATGTTTATTAAAGGCTTTTCATTAAAATTGTTATTTACATCATCTTTTCCTTTAACTTTTTGAAACTTTTATAAGTTCAAAGTAAAGAACAAGGATTTCATCATCATAATTTTACTTATTTATCCAAGCAGACAACTATCTCTTAATTATGTTAAAAGTATTTAAGGAAAACAATTAAGATATATTTTTCAAATTTTCCTATTGACCAACTGTTTTCTGAACAAACATTTCTCACTCATTGATAACATAATTCCTTGGCTTGTACCAACCTCATTCATTCATTTGCATCCACTTCTAATTATATTTCTCATGTTCCAAAAGAGTTTTGGATGAGCAGAGAGCAAATGCCATGGTGAGGATGAATATATTTAACTGGTAATCATTCAGAATTTTTCTTTATTTTCAGTTTGTCATGTGAAACATACTTCATCAACTTCTGTGCTTATGTGTATTAAATTGTCTTTTGTTTACTTGACAATAATTTAGATCTGTATTGATCCACTCTACTGTTTTAGCTTTCATTCTGTAGATACTACACTTGAGATTTGTTTCAGATTTATAACATAATAAAAACCTGATTTTTTATTCAAATTTTTCTTATAATTCCAAAGTTATCTTTGAGGAGAGAGACAGCTACTCCTATATTCATTAATTTAGACAACCATATATAATTGTTGCATACTTTTAGTCAAGCCTGCCACTTTTCATGGAAGAATGTTGGGATATAGTTACGCATCAAGCCAGAACCTAAAAATCATGGATACACACACACACACACACACACACACACACACACACACACACACTTTGGTACACACACATATACATGACTTCTATTAGAGGCAGGTATACTTATTTAATTCTTTTAATCAGGTCTTGAATTCTAGCTTCTTTTTCATGTCTTATTTAGCTGTATCTTTGTCACTGCATTTGTTGCAACTTCTTCAGTTTGTCAATGTCTCATTTTATTAAAACTAAATATGGCTATATATTGTCTGCCAAGCTATACAGGCTCTGTTAAGTTGAAGTGTTGTCTTCTGTTCTTTGACATATGTCAGGTTACAAGACCTTTCTTCAAAAAAATTATCCACTTTCATTCCACATTGTGCATGCAACTTTTATAACTTGTTAATGTTTCACTGTACAACTTAACTATACAGAACTCAAATAGACTGACAGAATTTGCTTTTAGATTACTCAGCTCTTAATGTAAAAGGATAGATATCTGAATGTACATGTAAAATAGCTAGTGTTTGGAAATATATACAAGAGAAAAGATTTCCTCCAAGTTCATTTGTGGATGCAATGCAATTAAGTGCAGCCTTGGAGCAAAAGCGATCATTCATCATGTTTAATGCTTGACAGAGAAGGTAAAAGGAAAATGGAAGTTATTAACTAGACTTGTTTTACTTGCCCAAGCCTAAATTGACATTATTTTCCTTAATTGGAGACCTTAAGTATGCATTTAAAAGAGAAAATATAACAGTGTATAAATAATTCAAATTAAATTGCTTACTTTCATATCTGTGGAAAGCAATGGTGGCCGCATTCAAGATGACAACTTCCTCTACATTACATAAAGCTGTGTCATTTAAGAGATGCTGGAAATTATAAATTTTTTTTTTCTAATACTGGGAATCAAACTCAGGACCTTTTGACAGACAGTAGCTTGTGCTACTGAGCTATATCCCCAAGTCAGGGCTTAACTCAGTCATACAGCTCCTGCCTGGCAAGAGTGAGGTCCTGAGTTCAATTCCTAGTACTCACCCCCCCAAATTAAAGTAAATAAGTAAATAAAATGCTGTAGGAAAAACTTATTTATGACTAAATAATGAAGGAAGTAAATTCTATGAAAATTAGGTGAGCTAACCTAAAGTTACAAACATTTTGGCATTAGAATTTTCACAATGAGAACTTCTGTCTCAAAATATAATAGATATGATGCACAATTACACAATATAAATTTTCAAAATTGTTATTGACAGAGAATTTAGGACTAATACGTTGATACACATAGAAACTGAATAAACCAGATAGATAGATAGATAGATAGATAGATGCATGCTTATATGTCTATAGATATATCTATAACTGTTTATATCTATACAACATTTTCTCTCCCATGAAATATTAGTGTAAAATATATATAAATTCTATGAAACAATAAAAAAGAAAAAACATATAAATGTAATTGACTAGTTGTCTGCATTGATATTTTTTATTAATATTCTTAAGTGATTCTAAGGTAACTACTAACACTCCAGAGGAGGAGATGCTGTTGGAGAAAGAATGAAAAGTACATTATTAAATAATTATTCAAATAAATCTGTGAAACATATATAGTGAATATATATTTTAATGGATAACTTTTGGTTTTAATAGCATAAAATAATAAATATACTCTATTTCAATACTGAGATATTGGCATATTTCAGTATCAAAAAACAGAAAAAATAAAAAGGAAGAAAACTAAAAGAATTCTCTGTTATAAGCAGAGAAAACAAACTTACATACACAGTCACATACTCCTTGGAGATAAGACCTCAATATTTATCTCAGGACTGGTACATGTGATCCTTCTACCTCAGCTTTGTTTACAGGTATCCACATTCATGCTTGTCTTCTTCCCTATTTGTCAACATAAAGCAAATAAAAAAATACCAAACATAGTCATATTCTCAATATTACGACTTTGATGCAAAATATAAAAAAGTCTTTTATAGTGTTACACATACATACTAATGTTCGTTTTTGCATTTTAAGCATTTTGCTTCCTGCAATGCAGTAGATAAGGGGAAATAAAATAGTTCATATTAACTTCAATCAGTAGTTTCTGCTTGGTATCAAGATGAATACACAGAAGACAGACAATGCATTAAATGAAACAAAAGTGCTAAATACTAAAAAAATTGAAGATAAATTTTGGAGTCTCATTTGAACATTCAATTTTGATGTATATCTTAAGTCAAGTATTACAAAAATGAGGATATGATCTAAATAAAATATAATTTATTAACACAGCAAAATATAGACAGGGATAAAAGTCCTGTGAATTAAAAACATATTACTTTTGGTGAATAGAGATATGTACCAATTTCTCTATAAGGATAGAAGAGAGATAGTTTCAGTATTCTGGAGAATAAGTAACAACCACAATAAATAATTTCATGACAAGTGCCATGAGTTGATTTTTAAATATGAGTTGACAAGTGAGAATACTTTCTCCAGAAAGGAGAATATACTGAAGCTCAAAGTCACCTAGAATTGTTTTTCAAAATCATTTAGAAAACAATGAAAAGTAAAGTACAAATTAAGCATATAAACAGAGACAGATCCTCATGGCATTAAACACTATTTTGTCTGCTATTCATGAACCTAGATTTTTATGTTTAACAAACCTGACCACAAATGAATTCACTCTAAACATTGGATGCTAGCAATAGAGGAAGTTACCTGTTACAATTTGGATCTTTCATGCCCTAAAAGTCCCATCTGTTGAAGGCATGGTGACCAGCCGAAGGCCTTATGGGGAGATATTTAGCTTGTGTCGAATGGAAGGAATTAGCATATCAGGCTCAGGCCCTCAAAAGATTGGGGTCCCAGTCACCTTCCTTTCTGTTTCCAGGTCACCACTACGTAATAAGTTTTCTATGGTATGCACCTTCTGCCAAAATGTACCATCTTCACAAAGGACCACAGTGATGGGACCAAGTGACCATGATCCAAAACCTCTGAGACTGTGAGCCAAAATAACATTTCTTCTTTTTAATTGTTTTTCTAATATAATTATTGCTATACTTTATCTCTATTGTGAAATGGAAAGACTATGTAGCTTATATACTGCTGAATGCATCCATTATAATGTCATTTAAAACCCCAAATTTTCTACCTAAAAAATTTTAATTGTGGTCATTTCTCTGTTTCTAAACATAAAAGATGCCATCCATCCTTCAACCTATGGACACTTCCTCATAAAAGAAATTCCTCTATTATATCTAAGATACCATTTTCAGTTATTTGTCTCTGTCTGGTATCTCATCCAAGATACGTTTGTTAATTTATTTTCCTTCTAAATTTTTTTTTTAAATTGTGGAATTTATCAAGGCTTGTCCCTTTCTTTTCTATGGATGTGTAAGTATACATTCTTAGTCTTACTCATTCCTTTGTCATGAATTAAAAAAAAAATCATTCAATGTCTTTAAAATTTATGCAGAAGAGCACAGACATGTCTTTTGAGGCTATCCCTGTGACCGTAAATATATATATTCATTCAATATCCCTAATTGATATCTTTTTGGTAACAGAAACATGGCCAAAAATGTGCTGCTGTGTTAACAGCAAAATATATTTATGTCCTTTTTCATTCATTTTTGTGAAGAATATTACTCTTTAGTAATTTTTTACTGAATTCTTAAAGTGTAAGTCAATATTAACAGTACCACATTCCTTGACTCCATTCACTGTCAACTCTAGCTCATTATGAATCCAACATATAAATATAATAAATATTTTTTTCTGTCACTATGCATATCTCTCAATATATGTTTATGCTATTTATATAGTCTTCAAACTAATCTCTTTGTTCTCCCCAAATCGTTTTTTAGAATATCCAGAATGATTTATTTTAAAATAATCATTATTTAAATTTTTTTAAAAGCTAAATATTCATGCTTCTCTTTAACACACAAAACTTTCTCAAAATTCTTCAATCCCTTCTCTGCATCCATAGGATAAAATTATATTTGTACATCATTATTATAAATATGTAGCTTATATATATTGTGTATAACAAAATATAAGCTACATTATTATATTTTTTCTTTTTCTGAAAAAATGTCCCCCTTCCACTCATGCTTTTTAAATTCTACCAAGCTTAAAGGTCTCCACTGAGAATTGTTTTCACAAAGAGGCATTTAGCAGGCTAATAAAATTCAACACTCATGTTCTTGACTGCATCTTTTGCAGTATTCAGTGTTATAAGCATCTGTTTAATCTTTTGTTTTATGTTTATTTTCATAAGAGGAGATTGTGATTTTAAGATGTCATAGATCTTAAGCATTACCAAAAACATTGTATTATAATTTTCTGCTACCAATCCTACCTAACAGTATGTGCTGAAATAAAATCATTGAATCAGTACTTATGTGAATAAAAGTGTTTTCTCTTGTAATATGAGTCACCGAGGTCGAAAGTATAATAATTGCTTCAATGCATAAAAAGTAAGTTTTGTAATGAACCAAATAAGTCAAAAGCTGAGACCTATGAACAGGAAAAAATTAGGGTTAGACTGTGGTACATAAGTTTAGTATGCTTATTTAATGAGTTCCTCCTCTGAACAGAAGGTTAAAAAAAGAAAACCACCATCCATTATCAATTTTAACATGGTTCTTCCTTGAACACAAAAATCATAGAATAAAAAGTGGTTTATTTCCTGCAGTAATGAAATAAGCAATTCTCTTATTTTGAATTACAGATTTGTAAGTTGAAGAGAGTACCACCCTATCTTCCTATTTTAGCTACCTAAGAAATCAATGCTTTTGTGCAACATAGTTTTCAGCACAAAAGGTTTAGCTATTATTCCACATAATACCAAACTCGAAGTGATTTAGATCTGTTTTTAATGCACTTAGTATTTGCCAGGTTTTTTACAGTAAAAGCTTTTCTGCATTAGAACATAAAGAAATTACATTGTCAAAATAATGCTAAGATAATTTCTTCATAAAAATAAAATTATTCTCTAATCAGTTTGTTTTATTTTAACAAACAAAATTGTACTAATCTATGGTAATTAAATTACTTGTAATAGTAGAATTTTTAATGTTTTTCCAGAAGACAAAAATAAACACATTTAAATGCTAACATGATCTATATTAAATAAGAGCTTGAGAGTTAGATTTCTTGTTTTGCCTTGTACATAGTTTCTCGAATGTATTTTGAATAAACAAGAGGACTAACATATAGATGGAAGTCTTTCCTAAAATATGCTTAAAAGAGCATTCTCAAACTGGACACATTTATGTCTGTGTCAATATCGACTTGTACATCCTGTTCTTTGCCTATTTTATATAGAAATGGGGACATCAGGTAATGGCAGCAATAGAGAAGTTTTAAGTATTCTGCAGCTTGAAATATTTTTAGGAATGCTAATAATGGAAATGAAAGACAATGAGTAAGGATAGCACTGTTCTCTAACAAGTACAAGTAAAGATAATGATGTACAGAAAGCCAAAAACAATGGAAACAGGAAAAAATCTGTGTGTATATTTTTGCTTATTTTATTGGTATTTTTAAAGCTTTTATCTCCTGAGAAAATAAATGGAAAACAGCAAAAAACAACAAAAGAATTGTCTTGCTGATATTCATTTTTTAAAAAAATACTTCTTTCTTTCACTTTTGATTTCACTATTCCTAAATTCTTCCTCATACATTTCCACTAATTTATTAGAGTTTAGTCCACAAAACATTTGTTCAAAATGGCATATCAAAATAAAATATAAAATTTAAAAATCACAGTATAACTATTTTCACACAAATCTGCATAGATACTGTTGAAAAAAAGTGAAAGAAAGAGAAAGAGAAAAAGAAAAAAATTTATCCTAGATTACATATGTAGTAATATACATATTATACAATTATAGCACCTTTTCTTTACCTATTCATTTGTTGATGGGCATGTGGATTACTTCCAATATTTAGCCTTTATGAGTTGTACTGCTATAAACATGGGTATGTATGTATAACTGTACTATGATGCTTTTAACTTATTTGAGAAGATACTCATACGAGATAGAATTGGGTCAAATGAAATCTGTATTTTTAGTTTTTAAAAGATTCACCATATTGATTTCCATAGTGTTTATACTTGTGTATATACTCATAAACAATAGAGAATTGCTCATTTTTCTGTACCAGCTCATCAGTGTATGTTATTATTTTACTTTGCCATGATAGGCATTAGTTCTGAAGTAAAATATTTCCATTTTTCTAATGATTTAAGGTGCCAAGCACTTATTCACGTGCACATTGGGAATTTGTATTTCTTCTTCTAAGAAGTATCTAGCTCATTTTACCATTTTTGATTGGATCTTTTAATTTGATGTTCTAATTTTTTGTGAGATTTTATATATTTTAAATAATGGTCTTCTGTTTGCAGAGTAGCAAACAGAAATTAGTTTACATTCTGTGGGTTATCCCTTCTCTTTGTTAATTATTTATTTTGCTGTGCAGAAGCTTTTATTTATATATTCACATATGTTGATTGTTCACATTGTCTTTGCCTTTGGGCTTCCGTTCAGAAATTTGGCCTATGTCTATATCTTCAACAGATTTACCAATGTTTTTCTTTCATCAAATACAGTGTTTCTTTTTCTTAGGTATACATTTTGATTCATATTGATTTTATGTTAGTGCAGGATGGGATATATGGATTTAAAAACATGTTCTGCATGTGCATAACCAGTTTTCCCACTACTTGATAAAGAAATTATCTTTTTTTTCCTCCATCTTATGGATTTGGTCCTTTATCAAAGATCAAATGAATGAAGATCCCTGGGTTATTTTTTTCTGCACTCTAAATTTTTTTCACTAATCAACATGTCTATTTTTGTGCAAGAAACATGTTGCATATGCATACCTAATTTAGGAGCAAAATGAAACATGAGTTACATGACTGAAATAGACTTTCTGGAGATAGGAAGTAGGTATTAGAATGGGGATAGGGGAAGAAAGGGACAGAAAACAAAAGTAAAAAAGATAAAGAGGCAACATGTATATTTAATTCCCTATTATAGATATTTATATATGTACACACACACACACACATATATATGTATATATATACTTATATATTTATAGATATATAAAGTATCAATAGTATATACTAAATGAAATGAAAATAATGAAAATAATAAATGACTTAAAAAGAAGAAAATGGTACTTATAACTTCTTTTTCAACATTAACTGCACTTTTCATCATTCATCAGTATTTGTATGTGTATATGTTTCCTTATTATGTATTGAAAGCCTATTTTAAGCTGCAAAATGTAAAACATCAAACACTAGCCAATCATCATCACCAATTTATCATATAGTAATTGTATTAACATATTCTTTATTGTGCTCTATGTCTTATTTATAAAAACATATGTTTACCTGTCAGCTTTTCTGTCAGCTTTTAGAGTATATATAGTTATATATAGTCCTTCTTCTGTGAAATTCTCTATTCCACCTCTTGTTTAAAATTAATGGTAGCTAATTTTCAAATATTGTTTTTAGCTCTTTTTTGTGTTAAATTGAAATGTTGATTTTGCCTTATGTTCCATTTAGTCTGTTCTGAGTTACCTTTTTTTTCAATTTCAAACATTCACTCTAGAAGATATCAAACTTCTTTTCGTCATTTGCACATACGCACCAAAAATATCCACATGATTTTAAAAATTAAAATATTCTGATTTTCTCTTTTTATCTATGTCTTCTTCTATCTCTCCATCTATCTGTGTCTGTCATGCTCCCACTCTTGCTCCATCACTTTCTCTCTACTAGTTTTTCCACTGTACTGAATATAGCAGCAGCAGCTCAAACACACAATATCAGTAATTGTTTCTTCAAAGATTTTTGTAGAAATTATTTGCTTTATACATCCATCTCTTCCTCATGAAATTCTATTGGAATTAACTTTTTATTATCTCTTAAGACATTCATTAACACCTGTATCTCCAACTCATTAAACTTTTTCATTGTACAATGTATTAGAATATTTCTGCAAATTTACTTCCACTCATTCTCTACTCTGGTCTAAATTTTGTAGTGAGAGTTAAATAAGATCTATGTGGTTTTGAATTTCAGTTTTTGTCATGTATGCTGAATGAACATGAGTAAAGCATTTAGCCTATTTATGTTTTACATGTCTATTATGCAGAGTGAGACAATGTAGTAGATATTTCTTCACTATATTAAGATGAAACATAATTCAGGTTTTAAAATATTTGTTTTATGTCAGTCTTTGTAGAATTTTTCATGGATAAATTGATGAAAACTTTAAATATAATTCATACTGTCATGTATCACACATTCTAACGGGATGAATGTGACAAAATAATAGAAACAAAAGAACGGGAATCAAGCTGTAGGAAATTATCTTGCAAGAAGACAAAAAACCTCTATATCTTTAGTGGCAAGTTACAGAAGCATTTCAACAAAAATGAAATCTTTTCTGATGACAGAAAGATAATTAGATGTGGGAGCTGAAAAGAGAGGAATTTTACCAGAGATGTTAGAAAGGTTTGCCCCTCTGATGAGCTTCAAAGGTGTTTTGAAGACCAGCATCACAGAATGTGGGAATGAGAATCAGCTGAATACTATTCCTGAGGCCAGAAAACTGGCTAATATACAGGCATTCAATGAACAACTTCCTTTTTATTTCTTTCATATATAATACATAAATACTTTCCTTATGCTTCCATATTTTAATTTTTATGTTTTGTTTTCATAATGACCATGCCTCAAAGCCTGAATGTATCATGAAACATCTCCGCTATTTCACTCATGCATACATATCCAGCTTCAATACTCACTATATTCTTCTTGTTTTCTCCAACAATAGTTTTCTAAATCAGCACTGTCCAACATAAATTCTTGAAATGTTGCAAAAGGTATACATGTATACTATCTAAACTAGTGCCGGTAAGCACTTCAGTTATGGATAGAATAACTGGGAAACTGAATCATTTATTTCAGTTTGTTTCAATTTAAAAAACCACATGTGGTTAGTCACCACCATACTGAAGAGAAAAGATCTAGAATTTGTAGTTAGTAGAGGATTCACAGGGGCCATTAGATTGGAAGGGTGTGCTAAAGGATTTGTGATTTTGAATACCAAGCATTTTTCTTAGATTTTATGTTTATTTGTTACGTCATGGAAGGTGGAGATGATTGTAATTATATGTGAATTAAAACTGACCTCTAGTCAGTCCCTAAAGCTGCACCAATTTATACTCTAGATATTAAAACTACATCCAACTCATAAATTTATCAAGTTGTTCTACACATGAAAGAATTTACTAACACAAACTTCTATAATGCTATTCCACCCTTGAATGCCTGATGGACACACATTTATCTATCAAAATGCAGCACAATTATCACTTCTTACAGATAATGTTTTCCAGAAATACTTGAAATATTGTTTAAAATAGAAATTTTTTCTAGAAATTAAACTTGCTTAAAACATACACATTCTAGTTATATTAAAGTTAATGATCTCATAATGGTCACACCAAACACAAATAAGAATTATGAGATAATTAATTTTAATATATCTAGAGTGTCTGGTATGTTCTCTAAAAATCTTATCATCAAGAATATCTGCCTATAAAATCTAAGGTTGTAGATCACCACAATATAAAAGTAATACAAAATACTTTTATGGAGTGAAGTGTTTTAAGCAATTTTAAATAATAGTTCAGGTACTTCAGGATTCTTCTCTTTTATGACACATTTCTAATAATTTACAAATGTATTAAGAAAATGTAAAACATCTATAACATTTGAAATATGAAATATTGTTCTATTACACAACAAGTTCTATACTTCTCTTAACCTGCAACTTTTTGTTTATTTTGCTTTTATCAGCATATGTTGTCTTCTTTTCTTGTTCAAGAAGGGATTACATTGAAGAATAATGATACAGTACTTGGATTCAGTCTCCTATTGCTGGCAAAATCTTTACTATTTTATCTTCATCTTTTAAATTTGACAGTTTGTATTTAATTTTTATCAGTTTTGTCATTCCCATTCTTTTGCCTCCATATAAGCTTGAATAATTTTCTAAAGATGTATTGATTTTTCTCCTTTTTTAAATATAAAAATTACTATCGATTGTCTCAGGGATGTGCCTGATACAAACTCACTTCAGCAACCTTCTTCCTTACCAGTATTTTCATGCTTATGTGAGGGTGATTTTGACTTGAAGAAAACTAAATTAAACCAGGATCATGCTTCCTGTTCTGTCCTTGGGATATTCTTTTGGTAGCAACATTTTATATTTTTTTCCTGCTTTTTCTGCAATTTTGTACAACAACTTGTTCAAATATGCAACTATAGTACTGTGTCTAACTTTGTATCCATGGCAGCAATTTCTGCCCTAGTTTTGCCTGACTTTTCATTTAATTCTTCTGAAAGGGCATTCATCCCTTTGTGAAAGAAGCTAATGAGGCACTGGTAACAGAGCCCTGGTTCCTATGTGCCAAAAACAGCATCTTGCAAAGCTGCAAGACATTTGACCTTGGGGACTAGGTCTCCTTGAGTAAATTTTGCATTTCAAATATCTTCAGACATTGCCTACAATATTAAAGTTTGGTAAAAATCAGAATTAGAAGTCGATGAGTATATTTTCATTGCACTTTTTCATTATAAGAAAAAATAAAGCTCTTTCCCCTTTCTCTATCCATTTTTGTTGAGTATTATTGAGTTTTTGAGAAATATATCACATAAAATTTCCACTGAATTAGGGAGCTGATGATATTTTGATAGTTTTTGTCAAGAAAACTTTTTGTGGCATTTTATAAATTCTGATGGGAATTTCATTGTCTTTGTTGTATTTATTAATACGAGTTAAATAATATAACTCTAAAATGTTGATACTAGAAAATTTTTTACAGAGCTATCAATTCAAATAGTAAAGATAGTTGTTTTACCAAAATTAATAAACAAAAGTAAAAAACAAAAAAGTTATCAGTCGTTGTCTCTGGCCATTGACTAACATTTATTCACTAAAGTGGTTACCTCAGATTTATATGTTCCAAAGTTAGATAACAATGTAAATACAGTTATACTGTTTGTTGATTTATTTATTTTGTAATATTTTGTAAATTATTAAAACTAAGCTAGATGTGTTGTCTTTTCCCTCTATATTAGAAAATCCAAGTACCATATTTAAAATGTTATAATGAGCATATAAGTTGATAGAGAAATTTGCCAATCAAAATTACCCAACAGAAAAAAGCTTACAAGTAATATTATATAATTTTTATTATAACAATCTTTATTTTTCACTATACGATAGGTAAATGTACTGAAGTAAAAATTTTGTCTATTTTTACTAATTTTATGTTTTGTTACTATATTTTGAAAACCACATTGCATTGTGGATGTATCAATCTTATCATTGCAAAATTTTTAAATGCATAATGGTAATCATTAATACATAAATGCTAATTATAATTTAGCATTGGTATTTTATAAGATATAATTTTATAAGATATAGTTTCTTATATCTTATATCCACAGTCTCAATTTTCTTAAAATATCTGCTTGAAAATTAAAAATGTACAAAAATAATATCAACTTTGAAAGTAATTTTCAATTAGAAAGTATAACATAATGCATGACATTATTTGTAATTTAAGCAATAAAATTAACTTTCAAACTAAGATACTATGAGATCTGAAAATGTCACTAAATTAATCTTCCATAATAAAATCATTCTAGATTTTAATGAGAATAAAAATGTTTTGGGTTTTTTTTTTTTTTGCATTTGATATTTTAAAGTCATAGTTTCATTTTTTTCATCAGTTACTATGGAGAATCCAGGACTAAGTACTTAATAGAGATTTATCTCAAATTCAATAGGTGAGTATTATCTTTAGCAGAGCAAATATAATAGATATTTTAAAACGAATTACGCACTGATACAGTAATACAAACCAGCAACCACAAAGAGAAAAAATAGTAATAAATTGAATATACATGACAGAAAGCTATGAAGAATTATGTTTTAAGAAGAGGTACTTGTCTCAGCCTAAGAGAAAATGCTTTAGAAAACTGAAAAATATAGGAAAGCTACAACTTTCAAGATAATATAAAAGTTGTAATTTTTTTTTTTAATCGGTACCGGGGATCGAATTCATGACTGTGCGCTTGTAAGGCAGGCACTGATGCCACTGAGCTAAATCCCCTGCAAAAATTGTAACTATTTTTATTATTATTTTCTTTTTTGGTACAGGGATCGAACTAACTACTGCACACTTGCAAGGCAGGCGCTTATGCCACTGAGCTAAATCCCCTACAAAAATTGTAATTATTAAGATAATTTCTTTGAAAGGAATGTGACAACAGATATTACCTTGAATTTTATGTATCTCTTTTCATATTGGCTCACCATAAATCCAATATAACTTTGTAAACATGGTTCAGTTAAGATTTAATCCATTTAATTAATTTCCAGTGGAAAATATTTTCCTTTATTTCTTTTTTTTTTTACCTTTACATAGCTCACTACATTTCAGATTCCCTGCTCTCAAAATTAAGACCCTCCATAGAAGAATCAGCCCTATCTATCAACTCAGTTAAACTAGAGAGTATAACACATCACCAATA
Organism: Hydrochoerus hydrochaeris; assembly: GCA_004027455.1. Lineage (NCBI taxonomy): Eukaryota > Metazoa > Chordata > Mammalia > Rodentia > Hydrochaeridae > Hydrochoerus > Hydrochoerus hydrochaeris. Next base: position 223,766 of record PVLA01001879.1, read on the forward strand.
TGAAATAAAACCACTTCAGCAATTCTTGAGGCATTTCTCAGATTTATATGAACTTTACTCCATTCTATATCTCTCATTCCACCTTTTAGTTTATTCCATTTCTGTACAAATTAGTTTTGTTTAATTTTTAAACAACATAATTAAATTTCATTGAGCATGCTGACCAAAGCAGTCCCTTTTAATGTAGGTGTTACTTTAAAATCAATAAGCAATTAAAATACTATATTTGATTCTCTCCAATTTTCTTTGAATAATGAGAACATAGAAAATATACATAGAAAAAATAGCGTCATTTTTCTATTAATAGTTCAACACCCTAACAAGTATTTTTCTTGTCTAGAAACCACAAATTATATTAAATGCAATCATTTCCCTGTTCATTTTGTTGAAATAATTGATGCCTTGCATTAACTTTTTAATAAGTCCTTAATATTCTTTATGTTTTATTAGCCTAAAGATTCTGAATGCATGCTTATACAATTTCTGACATCTACTCATTTTAAATGGTCATATTAGTTATCATCAGACAGCAGCATACATTTCTCCTGAGAATTGTATCTGCACTTTTATTGTTCATATCCTGTAATGTATGAACGTAAACTATGAGCTGATGCATCCATAGAATTGTCCCAATTTTTTTAGCCCTGCTCTTCTTGTTCTTTTTTCTCAAATTTCTTTAATAAAATAGAAGCAAACTGCAAAAACTCCAAGCAAAAATACATTTGACTAGTCATTTCTTACTGAAATTTAATTGAAATTCTGTATTATTTCTACCCTGTTTTCTGTTTTGCCTTTTCTCTCTAAATAAAAAAGAAATACACTGGACAGATTCTTAAAAAAAAATAAATACAACTTCTGGGATGAGTTTACTGCAAAAACCTAAGTATTAGATACCAAAACACAAGCTAAAATATTTGAAAATTAATAGGAAAACAGCTAGCTACACAAAAATGTTTTAAAAAACAAAGCAATGAATCTTTATCATGATGTAGAACCTAGGATCTTATTAATTTTACAATATATTCAATTATTTTTTTCTTAATATCCCTTTTCAGAATCATTATAACTTGTGTTCACATTTATCTTGTTTTATTCTTTAAATGTTTCATAATATGATTTATTTTATGATTCTTCTTCTCCTTAGGTGTTCTCTATATGTTTTGCAAACTGACAGTGTGTTCTTTATAGAGAACAAGAGAACAGTGCCCCAGCTGTGTTTTAATCCTGCATTATGATTTAAGTTCATACCTTTGGTTGTATATTCAACGGCTGAATTTTTTATCACTTTGATAAAATTTACCCTTTGTTTGTAGTTATTCCGTGGCAGCAATTGAGTCATTGTTTACATCTGAATGCTTAGGGTCTCTTTATGGCCCCATACATGGATGCATTTAAATAATAATGTTCAGCATGATTATAAGAGTTACTTGTGTCTGTTTGTCTGTTTATGGAATATTGTTTAGGCAGAACATATAATTGCAAATTCTGCAACATGAAAAAAGGATTCTGTTTAAAGCTCCAATTTAAAATGCTTACTTCTTTCTTTACTACTGCATATGCTAAAAATGACTTAAGTACCCCTTTGCCTATTATTTTAATCTCCATACATCTTATTGAATCTTAAATCTTCAAGCCTAGTATTTGCTTTTCCTCTCAGTTTTGAATCATCTCCTTCTCAGCACTCTATCCAGATTGCTAATAAATATGTTAAATAGCTAAGAGCCTGAAACTAATCCTAGAGGGCCTTTCTAGGTGTTATTTTTTTGAAAGCACAATATGTTCTATTAATAACAGCTATGCATTTTAATATTGTTCTCCTTTTGATATCCACCATATAATGTCATGCTAGAATGAATTTTAATATATTTGATGATAAACCTCTTCTATTCTGAAGTTATTAATAAGTTGAAATGGAAAGAATAGCATTCTTCATATCCATATCAAATATAACATATGTATATAATTTTATCTGAATCCATTTTACAAACCATACAGTAGAGAAAAAAAGTTACAACAATATAGAATCCTCCAGGAGCAACCCTCTGGGCTATACACAGCCAATTACAAATTTTTTTGGAACCTTCTTTGGGGTAACCAGATAAGCACAATAGCAGGGCTCTTTGTAGTTAAATTGATTACCTGGAGATTTACTTTTTGATAATCTTAAAGTACTGAATTCATGTCCAAAATGACTTTTTTTCTTAAAACTCATAGAGATTAATAAAAGCAGTGCCAGAAAGATAGTTCCCTTGAAACTAAGCTTGCATGTTGTAAAAGATGTTTGCTAGACCTAGAGAACTTACTCATCAGAAACAATTCACTATATTTAAGAATCTGGAACTCGAGTCAGCTATAACTGAAAATAAGTTGTCTAGAAAAATCTTATCTAGATCTTTATGTAAGTTGCCTCTATTTCTTACAAGGTTGTTGATAAGCATGCTTTGCCATTTAACAAGCATTTTAAAATATTTTTGATGTGAGATCAAATTTAGGCTTATGGGTAATTATACTTTCAGGGCAAGAGATACAGATGAGTAATCTATAAGAACAGAGAACCCAAGTTACTTAGATTACTTGATAAAAAGTGTATCTTATTTGTATGTGTATGATTTTACTACATTTTTACTAAGTTTTCAAAACTATTCTTCTAAACAAGAATCAGAAGACCAAGTGTTGGTTATAACCTCAAACGAAACTGTTAGAAGAGCCAAATGTCTCTAAGATGTAGGATGAGTGTTGATGATCTATATCTACTATAAAAAGTTTGTTATTAATTTTCATTAATATAGTTGTCCTTCTGTAAGAGAATTATTTCTTATAATAAGACAGAAACTACATTACGTCAAAATGAGTATCTTTCAAGAACACTGACTTTCCACACCTGACTCTACACAGTGTTCTGTACCTCTTGTATATGAGATAATTATTTAATCTATATAGCTTGTATTTATATTTGATATTATATTAAAACCTATTTCACTCTTAAAATACTTTCATTGCTTTTTATCTTATGTTATTTTGACCACAAAATATTTTAACAGGAAGTTGAATGCAATATTTGCAGCTATTCTTACAGTTATCAATCTTACAGAGTTTTATTGTGCTTCTTTCAGACTCTAGAATCTTGGGTTAACATGTCACCAAAAGAATTAGGAAGTAATATATTAGAATAGAAGAATGAGCAAAAGAGTAGAGATAAAGGGACAATATGTGACTCTTCTTTATAAAATGTTCATTTCTTTCTACAACTTTAAGTGTTTTGAATCAGCCATAATGGCATATTTTCTTTGCTTGTTTATTATCCTATTTTTCAATTCAGATTCAGCAGTTAAAAGCTTGAACTATAGAACCTGTGATGGTTAAACTGGGGTTTCAATTTGATTGATTTTGGGTTCAGCCCTGAGGTTGGTGACTTACATTTCTAGATGTGTCTGGGTAGATCATTGAGGAGTGAGGCATTATGTTTGGTCCCTTACCTCTTCTCCTGTGAGATTCTGTGGTTTCTCAGCTTTCTTATCCCAGTGAACCAAATATATTTGCTCTGACACACTTTTGTTCCATGTTATCTCTGCCTTGGAACCAGGGCTGAAACAATGAACAAATTAATTCTCTCTTCCTTTATGTTGTGGGGATTGGATCTTAGGTCTAGGCACTGAGAAAGCTGACTTGTACAAAAAATTGGTACAACAAGGATGATCATTCCTGTGACTATACATGACCGTGTGCTTTAGATTCCTTTGAAACACTTTTACAGAAAGAGTTTGGAAAGCTTTGAATATGACGGCTTGAGAAGTTCAAGAATGCCTGGTCTCTCACCCCTTTTGTTTTGGCACTTTGCCCTTACTCTGCTTCCTAACCTTGATGAACTTTGCTTTGCTATGTCTTTTTGGCACCATCTCTCTACCTTGAAGCCTGCCAAATATGATCTGAAAGCATGAGAAAATTATTCCTCTCCCCTTTCATACTGTGAGTGTTGTATATTATGTCTGAGAAAGCTAACTAATACAGAGCCATAGACCCTGATTTGGAATCTTAGCCCTGTCACTCACTATCTATCAAATTTCTTAGTATTTCTGATTTTAGCTTTTAGTTTTCTCATCAAAGAAAATCACAATTAACATCCTACATTGGGTTGTCATGAAGCCAAAATTACATTTTCCCTCTCAAACTCTCCTATATTTTCTTGGGGATAAACAACAATTAATAAACTACGAATTTATAGTTGGTAAGAGACACTCAATTTTTTTTTGTCTTTTTGAGACAGAGTTTTGTTATTACAGGCTGTTCTTAAATTCATGTTGTACCCCAGGCTGGCCTTGAACTCACAGCAATCGTCTTGCCTCAGTTCCCCTATTTCTGGGATTTCAGGCAAGCACCACCATACCCAGTTTAGACTCGCTATTTTTAACTCACAAGTACTTTATATTTGATGAACAGCCTATGGCATTTGTCACAAGTCGAGAGATATTCATATAGAAGTCTTTGTGGAAACAGTAATTATCCAGGACAATGATAAGTGGTGGAGACCACAGGAGAGGCCCATATATGCATCTATTGAACTGCTGAGGTAGGGCTTTGTAAGAATAAAGCATTACTGTTAAGAAAAAAAAAAACGCATTTCATCTATGGGCTCTGTAAAATTTGTATTACTGAGCTCTCTATTAAAGGAACAAAATACTTGTCAAAGAAAACTCAGAGTGTTTATTTTGATTCAATTTCAGAGAGTTCAGTCCACTATTGACTAATTCTAAGACAAGAATATCAAGCCAAAAGTCTATGTCTGATGCAAAGCTACTAACTTCTGTTTAGTTAGAAAATAGCAAGCAAAGAAGAGCCATGGACCATAGAGTCTTCAAGGTCACGCATCATGACCACACATACACTCAGATGTGTTTGTGTGAGTAATCTCCTAAGAATTATTTTTAAATCCAATCACCCTGACAGTCACAATTACTATCACAACTCCATCTCTTACCATTTGACACTGAAACACATGCCCTTCAATCATGGGCATGGTTTAATCTCCAAATAAAGAAAATAACAAAAGTGATAGTTCCAACTAACAAGAGGATACTATCCTGAGTATGAAAAGGACAGTACACTAATTGCTTTCCAAAATTTCAGCAGTCTCTTTTTTGCTCCAAAGTCTAAGTTGGAAGTCCCTTTTGAGACTCAAAGTAAACACTTACTGTAAATCCTGTAAATACAAAAAGCAAGTTATGTCCTTTCAAGATACAACATTCCCAATCCAGGATAACATTCCCATTAAAAAAGCAGTGAAAAAGTTATAGAAAAAAAGTGGACCAAAGCAAGGCAAAAATCCAGCAGTTCAAAATTTGATTCCTAGTATAACACAAATATCAGAGGGCAAAGACCTCATCACTCCAATCAATTTTCTGGTTGCAGCCCATGTGTACTTTCTATGAATTGGCTCAAAATGATACTGATAATGCTCATCAGCTGGCCATATTCCTGGAATCTCCATAATCAAGACATCTCCACTGTGCTTTTATCTCATGGCTACAGTTTCATACATGGCTCATTCAGAGGTTCCTGGCAGGGACTCTAACCTTCTCACAAATTGCTTGACTTTCCAAGTCTTCCTCTGAAATCACTCTGGAAGCCTTCATGATCCAACCAGATGCATTCAGAAATATCTTTTATCTGGTAGGTGGTTTGTTGATCCAATTAATCTGACATTGAAGTTTAACTATCCACAGAATTCTTTATAATTTAATGCTTTTAATTGAATGAGAAAAGCAGAGACCATAAAAGGATGCCTTATTACTCACTTTATAAGTGCAAACATGTAGGAATTTGGAAGAAAAGACAAAAATCTGTAATATTCAGGAGTTATTTCATGGCAGAAATAAAATTTTAGTTTAATTTTGAAAAATGTTACCATGTTTAAGTTACCAGTATGAGTAATGTCAGGAACATCTGTCACGGGTTAAGTGTGACTGAAAATGGCAAGGTACTATTATGATCATTCACGATTATAAATGACATTCACACATGTTTTCATTATGGTTGCTTATTATGCAGTTAACTAAGATTCCTAATGAGTATAGAGTCTGAATTACTAATGTTTTTAATTTAATAAACTCTCATATTACCCACGAAAAATTATATACTTTTGTTATGATAAAGTCATTATTTCTTTACAAATACTCTAGTAAAATAATCATATTGTGTGTGTGTGTGTGTGTGTGTGTTTTCTGTTTGAAAAGTCAGGAAATAAACACATTTTAAAGAAAATGGAAAAAATAATCTTTATGCTGCTTTTATAAAGTAAACATTTTGACTCTCGATTACTCATAAAATTTTATGAATTAACAAATTATTTTTCTCCTTAAATTGATTATTGAAAGATAAAATAATTTTGACTCATACATTTAATATATTTAAGAAAAACTTTCCGCAAGCTACTGATTACAAAGAATTCATTTACCTATGTATTTTTTTCTCTTGATCTTTCCAATGTATATAAGCTTCATCATAAAAGAGTATAATTTGAATGTTGGTAGATAAAGCTTATTTATGACAATTAATGGTTCCTCATTTATTTAAATATATATTTAAAAGCCTCTTTAACAAATTCAACTCTGCATATTTTCTAAATTTGTACATATTATTTGTTGTTTTGAATGTTCATTTAATGTTGGCTTTAACTATATCCAATATTAGTTTTACATATTATTAAAGTAATAATTTGTAAATTTTATTTTTAGATGATTTATCTCTCTCTGAATATTACTGATTCTTATGGTTATTTTAATTAGGTTTCTACAGGAGCATAATTTAATTGTAAAACACATAATTAGGCAACCTCAGAATTCCAGTTGCAACGTTTCAATCTGTGATTTCTGAGAAGTTACTATTTCTTTCTATGTTTTACATCTATACAATTGGATAATAATAGCAAATACCTGTTGGAGATTTTATAAAATTGACTAAGATAATTTACAAAATGATCTTGAGAGAAGAGTACTCATGAGTGTAACTGTTGTTACGTTGGTTGTACTTAGAAATTTTCCCATCCCATTTCCATATAGAAATTCAGAAGCTTTTAATCAGTTTGTCCTTATTCTCAGAAGTGTTAATTATAGCCCAATAACTATCTGTGAGACCAACTAATTGAGTAATAACAGCATTATCTATTCATGATGAAGTGAAACACAATAAAAATAAGTTATCAGATCACATCAAATAATAGGTTCAAATTTATATGATATATGTATTAATTGTACCTTCATGAATATTTTATAGTGTAAGTCACTTTAAAACTTTCTTTGAATTATCATGTGATGTTTGAACTTCCCCAGAAGTTAAAACTCTCTACCCTCCTTTATTGATTTGCTCAAGGATACCAAAAGAAATGCTCTGAAAGACGATTACAACATAGTAATCTATTTTAGTAATAAATACACTAAAAACTCAGTGTCAGATTAATATAATACTTTATCATAAAATATATGTAACCTATTTTTTCTAAAAATATCTATATTATAGATGCGCTGATTTGCTTGTGATTTCCAAATACCGGGTACTTTTTGACAAACTTGAAAAATTTTTATTTCCAACTGCTTCTACGTACTATATTCAGTTGTAAAAGACAGATTATATATAGGGCACAGAAAAACAGAGTGAAGAGGGAAAAGAGGAAAGGCAATGAAAAAAAATAATTATGAGGTTTTAGGTTCATGTACCAAATTCTTTTTTTAATTTTTTTTTATTTTAAAGAAAATAAAACAAAAGAGGACAGATCTTAGCAGATCAGAACAGAACAATGTAAGCAACGCAGCACTTCACAACAAGACAATTGGATATTAACAGTAGGTATCATAATGTCTCTTTCTTTGAAATAGTTGAGCTTAGCTTTACACACCATAATGTCAAACATAACAAAGTAGAATAAACAACTCAAGAGAATGGAAGTATTCCAAGACATTCTGAACCAAATAACCAAAGATGAACAATGGCTGCTATATTATCTCATTTTCCATAAAAATTTTGTTTTTACCATCATACATATTAAAATCCAATAAGACACAACGTGATAGAACCAATGGTAATAGAAAAACAAAAGCATGGTAGGACTTCAGAGCAAGATGATATTAAATCAACACTGGCTACCATACTGTCTTGTCTTCAAAGTAACTATTCATATGATCACATATATTAAGATCAAACAAAACAGAATAAAATCATTTGAACCAATGAATGAAGACATAAGACATCATGAATATAATTATATGCCGCACATATGTACTAATTAACGCAATTTTAAAAGGCAACCAAATTATAAAACATCAGAAAAGAATCTCAAACATCTACTACTCAAGAAAATGTTGGCTTCTTTTATAGGTAGGTAGTGGATTCCTTCTGGTTCATCTCACAACAGTTTACATTTTGTTGTTTTCAATATCTATGTGATTATTTAAATTAATTAAATCAAATATAATTAATGTATATTTCCATTAAAATATTACAATGTCTGAAATTTAGTTCTCATTTTAAGTAATGACTATTACTTTTGATCTTGAAAATAATATTATACTTTGAAAATGTAATTTCCTCTTTTGCAAATGAAATAATTTAGACAAATATGTAATTGAGGAAGCTGAATTGCAAAATATCAACATTGCATTGTTCCTATTATCTATAGTCATACTATTAGATTAGTATATAATAATGTTATGTAATGATCTATGTAATGTGATCCATGTAATATATTCTATTATATTAATGTAATAACATGGGTGTACCATTGTAAATTCAGTGTCCTCTAAAAGCTTTTGTTCTTTGTTCATGTGCCTTGGCAATCTTCCAAGTTCCTCCTCTGACTCAACTAATACCTATTTGATTTCCTACAGTATTTTATTTTTCTACATTTTTAGAATTATCATTTGAAGATATGCAGTCAGATACATTTACATGTTTTTGGATTATCTTTTTTTCTAATTGTGTTTCAATAACAGTTAAAACAAGTTTCATGCCCCTGACAGAAGTTTTAATAAGGAGGTAAGATTTTCAAAATAATTGACACATAGCTAGCATTATTGCATATACCTGTAATCTCAGCTACTCAGGAAACAGACAGGAAGACAAAAAGTGTGAAGTCCATTTGAGCAACTTAGACATTGTCTTAAAATTAAAATAAATAAATAAGTAAAATGTCTGAGAATGTACCTAAGTAGTAGAGCATTTGCTGAGCATGCACAAGATACTGAGTTTAAACTTCACCAATCTAAAACTTAATTAACTAGTTACATTACATATATAACACTAAAAGTACATGGTACATTTTTATTCTTTTCAGCAACAAAAAACTGAAGTGAAGCACATTGAACTCTTGGGCAGATACATTTTGGCCACTCACATTAGATAAACAGAGTGATGAGAGACAGGATTTGAATAACAGCAGTGCCTTCTTATGTTTGATAGGAAATATTTAAATGCTTGTATTTTCTATATTTATAGAGTATCTGAAAATATTCTTTAAACAAGTTTATATTTAGCTTCTGACTTATTTTGCCTGGAACCTTGATGGTACCTAGCTGATAAAAATCAAAAAATCAAAATCACAAAATCAAAAGAGCATTTTTAAAAATTTAGAAAAAAGCAAATGATGGTTAAATGACAATTTGCACTGTAACCATGAGATTATGTTAACACTAATTAATGATGCATAGCACCCATTTCATTAATAAAAAGTGAAATGCTTTTTATCATTTTATATATCTATAAATTTTTTTAAATTCATTTTAATCTCATATACCAACTCAAATTTTCTGAAAATGTTACATTTTTCAATTTTGTCTCATCATAACCATTTTTCAGGGAAATAATCTTTCTCACTTGCACAGTGTAGCATGCGACATGCATAAAACCCAATATACAGCAGTCATGTATTCCTAAAAAAAATTCTAAGTGATAAAAATAGCATTTTAAAAGACATTCAATATAGAAATGTGTGATTCAATATAGAATTCAATATAGAAAATGTGTGAAACAGACTTCAGAAATTCACAGGAATTTGATTGGATTCTTGATAAACATTTTTAAGCTTGTAACTCAGATTTATTAATTTACCTATTTTTTTTTTTTATATCACAGATTGAACTTACCCCACACCTGCCAGGCAGGTGCTTTTGTCGTTGAGCTAAACCCTAGGCCCCTGTGGTTCACTTGACTAGACATTGTTTCCTGCATGGTTTATCTCCTCAGTCAGTGCCCGAAGGATTCTGAGAAGTTCTAGGAGTATGCAGGCTTCGATAAACATTTTAAGGCAACAAAGTTACGAAAGTTTCTAAACAATTAAAGTTGAAATAATGCACATAAATGTGAAATGAACACATCATACAAATGTTTAAATGATACTAAGAATGTTAAGTATTTTAAACTTTTGCATTGTTAACAAATAACATATTAACAGATGGCAATTTACTAGTGCCTTAAGATATTATATGTAATAGTTAAGGTACATAAATATGTTATTAACAAATAACTGAGTAGATAACATCAAATGTTTTCTTCATAATTGTTCAGTTCAGAGTGGAGTAACCAAGAGTGAGACATAAAAAACAATGGTTCGGTTTGGTTTATTTTCTTTTATTTGGATATGCACAGATTTGCTGTGCATTCCAGACTCAACTCTATACAGCCCTGACTTACCTTGAACTCAAAATACTCCTGCATTAGCCATTCATATACTCAGATTATAAGCATAAACCATCATGCCTTGCTAAGAAAGTGACAACCAAATCCCACTGCAACAAATTAGATTTTGATTTACATAAATATAGCACGATTTGAGAGTATTTCAATACAAACACAAGAACATACATTGAGTAAATCCAGTAATAGTTTATTTTTACATGGTGTATAGAATGAGTTTATTTTTAAATTATTATTTTCAAAGAGTAAGGATGACTAAAGTAGAGTGGCTTGTGTAGACAGTTTGTTGAGATATGCAATACTTAAAAGACAAAGTATAGTGACACATGATTTGCAGTTCAGTTTACTATCATTACTAATACACATATTCATACAATTTTGAGGTGTTTAAATACATGTACATGTATTACATTAGTTAACTCTCAAAACATTTTTTCAAAAAACTAATCCTGAAGACGATTAATTATTTTCAAATTATCATACAAGTGGTAAGAAAAGAACTCAGGAGCACTGTTAAAATTTTTAAATAGCCAAATCTAATATATTCATTAAGATGCTTTAGCTGTAAGTAGCAGAAATCTAAATTCAACATATTTAAATCAGTAACAAAAGTGACTAATTATACTTCTGAAGCATAACAAGATGCATGGTTCCTTTACTGGACACTAATAATATATAAACATATATTTTTTTTTACTAATTTGCCTTTTGGAATATTTTATCTTAATTTTTCCTGATTTTAAAAATATTGGTTAAAATCATGTGATCTTATAATTTTCTGTTCCTGCTTTACTTCCCATTATTGTTAGGAAAATATTTATTACATATACCTTTTTTAAAATAAGAATGTGACAACTGAGTAAAAGGAACCTAAGTATTCAAAAATCAGGGAATAGTGGATGGACTCTATAGATTATGAATTAGCACATAATATTGTTTCAGTAGAAAGTTGTTTATACTTTATTTACCTTTCTCAAACTTTCTGTGAATTCTAAGAATAAAATCTGATGAGGATACTGTATAAAACTATAAAGAAAGTCTTTGCCAGCAGTATCTTTCAATATTATATACTATTTTACCTTATAATTTGTAAATTACATTAAGATCATTGTTCAAAGTATCTTAAAGTTTTGTGTCATTTAACATTTGGTTCTTACTATAAAATGATTTGGTAGCATAATTGTAATTCCTGATATTATGAGAAAATGCAGAGGCTTGAATTTTTGAATGCAGGTTATGACATGAAAAAGCTGCTTAAACTTTTGCAAGCCAGTTAGCTCCTACATAACAATTACCTCATACAATATGCTAAAAGCATCATAATTTAAGAACCTGAGAAGTCATTCCATTTTTAACCATGAAACTAAATTTTTGGAAAATAATTAAAATCTATAGGAAGCCAGATTATCAGGATTGTACTATACAACTTCACCTTTTATTAGAAAAATATGATTTGAATCACAGAAAAATGAGGAAATAAATGCATTAATATTGTCATAATTTAAAATATATTATGAATTCCTGAATTGTAAACTAATAAGTTTTGCTCAATTCTCTTTGAAGATGAATTTTTCCAAATGCCTAAGGTTGCATAAGAGACGAAAAACCTTGTTGAAAACATTATCTGTCATATATGGCTGTTTGAATTGTTCTAGCTGCATTCATTTAAACCAAATCTCCTGTAAGATAGCATTAGAAAGTCAGGCCCTTTGGAAGTGGAATAGAATATATATATATATATATATATATATATATATATATATGTGTGTGTGTGTGTGTGTGTGTGTGTGTGTGTGTGTGTGTATATATATATATATATATATATATATATATATATATATATATATGAATAAAGAAACCTCGGAGAATTGGGTAGTCCTTCTTACCAAAGGAGAAAATGATCAGAAGATACCACCTATGACAAAACAAGAAACCCACAACTCTAGGATGCTTTTGCCTGTGTCTTTGTCTTGGAATTCCCACTTTCCACAACATTAAGCCACTTAGTGGTGTTAATTTGTTGTAGCCACCTGAGGTTACTAAGACAAGCTACCATTGCCCTTTCTGGTTTATCTGCATCAAGCCTTACTTAAGTGTTAAGAAACAAATTAGAAGAAATTGTGGAAAGAGTTATTTAACAAGGAATTTAAGAGTCTAAATTTGTAAAATAGGAGTGACAAAAAAACATGGGGAAAATTTGAAGTTGCAAGGACATTTTGTTCATGAGAGCAGTTTTTCATGTATTTATGCACAGCTACAGCAAACACATGTATTTCTTTTCTGACTTTTCATATTCATTTAATAATTTGTGAATGCTATTTATCAACTCTCTTGCTAAGGAGAATTTATTTAAAATGTACTATAAAATTAACAAATATGATATATAGCCAACATTATGAGCAAGATTGTAGAATTATCAAATTCTGTCCATATTCTAACAAGTTTGGATCATAAAGTTTGGATTATAAAATTGCATTGCTTTTGGTCAATGAGTATTGAAACATTCAGAGTAGAAGCATTGACATCTTTGCAACAAATTATAAATATCAAAACACAATGAAGTTTGGGTGAGACTTAGAGTAGAAACATTTGGACCTTTGTAATAAATTATAAATATCAAAACAAAATTAAGTTTGAGTAGGATGATTCCTGTGGTCAAGATAAATTTATTTTAGATTTTACTTGTTAAAAAAATTCACCACATCAATAAATCACTTTTTTTATTTAGAGAAAAAAGCAAAACAGAAAAATAAATAAAATAATACACAATTTCAAAACAACATAAAAAAATCACTAGTTGATAAATTATATATTGTTGTTTTAGAAGTAGTTGTTCAATTTACAAAATGAAAGCATAATCACTGTTATTTTTACTGCCATGTATACTTTAGATTTTACTTTTTAAGTACCTAACCCCAAAGGTATGTACACATACACACACACACACACACACACACACATACACAAACACAATCAATTTTACATGAAAAGATGGGCATGTCAATGCTAGACCATAAACTGTGTGTCATTATTGGTGCTCCAGTTTAACTTTCCCTCATGGAAAATATTACTATGTTGTTAACTTCTTGATGTTGATTAATCAGTAATATGAAAATCTCCATTTTAAAACCTTCATACATCAAGTAATGTCTAAATGTCTAGGTACTCTCTTTGATCTGTTTTCTATGTGGAAGTAGAATGCATACAAATTATTCTTGAATGCAGAAATCTATATGAATGACCATTTTGATACTTTATGGTGGGTTTTGTTGGTTGCATATATTAATATTGGATAAACCATTTTCAAAATGTGTTGCATTAATAGATCTTAGTCTACAGTACAAAATTATTTATTTCTGATTGCAATTTAGCAGAAGACTTGGCAAACAGCTTTATATCAGTGATCAAGCTCTGATTCTCAAAGGACATTCCAACAAAAGATGTCATTTTCATTTTCTCCTACAGATAAAATGCCTCTGTTACTTCCAAATGAGGATCTAATTATTATTACTATTGCCATCTATTATTTAAAACATAAAATAACCATTTATGGGTTATTAACTATCCAAAAAGTATATTAGTTTCTAAAGTTTGTCTTATCTGTGCAAACTTTCAGAGAATTTCAAATAGACTACACCTCTGAGAAATTTCATTTGTTGCTACTCATTTTCTCTATACATCATACTGCGTTTCTATTATTGGATAATATATCATGTAACAATCGTTGCCACTGAAATAAGTAAATGGTTTATATTTCATTGGAAATGCTAAATATTGATTAATCAAAATTAATTACAATAACTATAGCAAAAGCAGTTTATGAGAGGATAAGCACTGGTAAATAATACAAAATAATCATTATGACAGAACACAGATCTTGTAAATCATTTTAAGTTTCATCAAATTTTGAAAAAAAGCCAGTCCAAATACTAAATTAATCTCTATTTTTGTGTTTGTCAATATGTAACTTACATTTTCTGGTATAGTTCTTCAATTTTGAAATTACCCTTAATTGATTAGCAATTATCTATTTTAAGAGGAGATGTGATGTGTATTCTTCAATTTGGGTAAGCACAGACATGTATGCTTAGATTAAAAAAAAGATAAGCAGTCAACATTCAGTCACAGTTTAACAAGATTCTCAAAAAAGATTGTCGGATTTTGCAAAAATAACCTTTCACAGAGAGCATGATATCATATTATGAACATTTGTGTGTATTTTGTGTTACCTAAGAAAATTGTGTCCAAAATTGCTATTCTGTCAGGAATTATGCTTTAGCAGTAAAGAGAGCTGTCTGGATTTGATGCTGCTTAACCATGGTCTGTGAGTAGACAAAGCTGGAACAAAACTGAAAAATTTAACAGATCCAGTCATTGATTTGTAGCTAAGCTTTGGATAATGTTAACAAACATTTGCCAGGGGAAAATATCAGAATTTAAGCTGCTTTGCTGCTGTCAGCTGTGAGTATTCCTTGCAAAAACTGCACCTTATATTCAATTTAGAACTCCCAGTGTAATAGAAAGTCATCTTAATATCTTTTTAAAAATCTTCCCTCTGTATATTGCTCAGAATTTGCATATTACTCTCATCATTTAAACCTTCCTCATTAAAAATCGAATTGAATTAATTTATGGAAAATTTTAAATGGATCAATTTTAAATGGATCAATTAATTCAGCTGCATTATGTTGATAGAGTTTCAATAAAGTACAGTGAATTGCACTATCTCGAACTGTGATTTACCTAAAAGCATTTAATTAAAGTAACCACTTATCTATATAAGGAGGAAGTATTGGCTGATTTACCAATTACTTATATTTTGTAAAATGAACTGGATTACTTGTAAAAGTCATTTACTTCTAATTTTATATTTGATATTTTATCCTATTTAAAATTTTATCTTTAATACTGATAGCATTAGTGCGATAATTACACAAAATCCAAATAGTTATGCTAGTAAAGCATACAAAAGTTGTAAGAATCCACTCATTTAAAATGTTATGTAGCCAAAAAATTTTTAAAAATGTTATGTGAACATCTCAATCAGTAATTAGAAATTAAATTATAAAAGTGGCTCTGAAAAGAAATGGAATTAAAGTAATACTAATTTACCAATCTTCAATTTACCAAAAATAATGCAAAAATTTATACCAAAATGAAGTCACAGCATTTTAAACTCTCCAAAACCAGATTTTTCTTCCAACTTATTTTCACTATTTATTTCACACATTAAATAAAATTGAATGAGGTAATTTTTACTTTTATTCTCCTACTGTCTTATATTTCTTTCTTATATAATTTTCAAGTATGTTATGAAAATAGCAATAGAGAGGATAATCAAAAATCAAACTGAAAATATATAGAAAGTGACTGTTCAGCACTCTATTTGACACTCCTGTGCACTAAGATGATACAGTTTCAGGGGGTGTGAAAACTCCCAGATATTGGTATAATATACAGGTTAAAAGGTGTACTGGAGGGAAGTATTTGCAGTCCAAAGTGGTTTTAAAGATGGTTAATTCCAGCAGTCTCAGAGCAGAGTTCTAAGATTCAAAGCAAAACAAATTCTGAGACAGCAGTCTTCAGAATAAATAGGGCAGTTAATAGCACAACCCAAAAACTGGACAGAGAAGAAAAGGCCAGGAGTCTAGAATTATAGGACTGCTGACATTAATCTCAGTACTGATAACATTGAGGTGCTCTGAGAATGTGTGTCCCATTGTGGAATTGCATAGCTGTTTGTTTTAGTGGCTACTGACTGGCTCTAAGGATGAGATTTGAGTTATCATTTCTTGTATTGAAATTATACTCAGAATCTTGTTAAATTTATTTCCCTATGGCTCTTTTAAAAAATTTCTGTTCCACTCTATGGCTTTAAAATTCTCAGTTTACCCTACCACTGCATTATTGATCTGCATGATGAGCATTCCCTGTGTTCTTTCTTCTTTAATCCAAATGAGGTAATTTTACCTGCTGAATGTATCTAAACAAAAATGAAATTTAGTAACTTTCAATGGGAGTAGTTTTTGTACAAGAAATTGAATGTTTTTTTTATATTAAGAGATTTTATAGTAGAAATTCAAATTAGTGATCAAGGTTTATATCTTCTTTTATCTACTATGGATTAAACACAGTCTCTTTACTCTGAGCTGTATCCATAGCCCATTTTCAGTGTTTTGTTCTGAGACAGGGTCTTGCCAGGTTGGTGGATTTTCTAGATTGGACTCACTTTTGATGCTTCTCTTTCAGCCTCTCAGAACTGTGGATGACAGATGTGGCATCCCCTCACCTAGCAAGGATCATAGCTTCTTACTCTTCTGTTCTTGTTTGCTTTTTGTGGTACTAAGTAGTGAGCCCCGGCCCTTTGCATTGGGCTACATATCCAGCTCTTTAATTTCAAGACAAGATCTCTCTAAGTTTCTAAGTTACTCAGGCTGGGCTCATATGCACAATCTTAGTGAAGATTTTAAACATGAGTTTCCAAACTTTTTTTTATTTTGCTCATTCTACTGAAAGTATACTCACAGACTACTTTTTAAAAGTTTCTTCCAGTGTAAGTTTAATCCTTCTATAAATGTCTACTAACTAAGCCAACTTCTCCATGTGTCCTCTTCTTATCTCCACATTGCAATGAAAATTTACTCTTTAAAGAGGTATGGTGTAACTGTTAGGACTGCAAACTGTGTAGAACTTTATCACATTTCTCTAAAAAAAAATGTGCTGTTGTAGTGTGGTGGATCATTAGGGAATGGGCCAGCACAGAACACATTCATCCTTTATGGTTTCTGTTTAACACAGATTACTGATGAAATCTTAATAATACAGGGGTTCATGTCAACTGAAGAGACACACAAAATATCTTCTTGATCAATTTAACCATGTTCTTGTTTCAAAGTATACATATATTACATACATATATACCTATATTTGCATAGATGTTAGGTTGGAGTTAGTTACTTTTGATTCTGCAGCTTTGGGCCAGATTTGTTTCTAGAATGACATCTGTAGTCACATTTCTCGAGTTCAGTTTCTTGCCCAGAACTACTTGTTTATTTAATTTCAAATTTATACTCATACTGCTTTATACTTAGATTTCCATATGTTGTGTCATTCTGTCACTGAGTACAGTATGTTAAGTACAAGGTGTCATATATTTATCCCATTTCCATAATTTTCTTCTTGCTTTATTAGTCTGAATGTTAAATGTTTGAGCTTTAACCCATTTAAAACTCAATAATTTGGTAAATGAGAATACAAGATTCAAACTCTCAAAAGTTTTTGCTTCTAAATTTTATAATAGTAAAATATTTTTCACGAAAAATAAGGCTATGGTATGTGATAACTCAATAGGGCACTTTTAATTATTATTTAATTTCCTATGAAAAATATTACATAACCTTTGTAGAATAATTCGTTTGAGTTCAACTTGCTTGAATTTCACAAAAGTCAAAGGCAAATTCCAGTGCATGAACACATAGATTTTATTCAATACAAAAAAGAAGCAAACATTAAGAGTCCAAAATAAGTAAAAGATTTATGTCACTTACTTTAACTATCATCAACTTACTTACTTTACACATTTCTGCAATTGTGCCATGCTGTGTGCTCTATGTATTTCAATGTTTAATATGTGTCCACATTGCCCCTGATCTTATGTTTAAATTTTAATCCAAAGCTGTGGTGCAAATATCTTCAAGAGCTTCCCAAACACAAATTCAGGAAAAATATTCTCTTTCAAATTTGAAGTAAACAGATGCCTCCAGGGAAAAAACTATTTATCATGTGTTTATCCTTGTACAGACAAAAAGAGGCATAGATGAAAGCATACAAATTCATGAGAGTTAAGTAAAGGTGATTAACAAAAAAAAAAGTTGGAAAAAACTCAAGATGGGGATGTAGCTTGTCAACAGAGCTCATGTTTACCATGCGCAGAGCTGTTGATTCACTTCCTAGCCATATAAAAAAATTAAGATGGAGCAATGTTTCTATAGCCAAACAGTAACCACCATGAAGCTTTTAATCTTTTACTGCAAGAAATATATTTATTTTTTGATCCATAGGAATATTTCTTAATTAGTTTAAAATTATTCCTACTAGTTTTTCTAATAGTTTTGTTATCTAAATGTGAATAATAGCACAGTTGAATTCCCATAATGCTTTCATTTTACATAAAAGACTTGGAATTTTTCTCAACTAGTAATTCACAAGGGCAGGAAGCTTACTTGAGATAACAAGACATTCCTTTCATAATACAAATATAATCAGGACCAGAGTATCTGAGTCTGAAGCTATAAAATAATGTGTGCATAATGTTCAAGAGACCTAGGGGAAAGTGTGTGTTACTAACAGCTTTTCCTGACCTGCTGGAATTTTTTTCCCTTATAAAGTGACACTCAGTTCATCTTCACTGTAAGGGAATGTCAGGAGATGTATCCTTCTCAATTGACAAAGGAGGTAGTTGGTGTCAAAAGCTTTCATGTGTTCTGTCCAAGAGCACAGAGGGTCTAAGACACAAAATAAAAACAAAACAATGACTTTTGAATAGCAACACTAATGCTGTCTCCATTGCACACAACATTTCCAAACTCCCATCTCTTCCATAATGTAACAGAAGTGACCTCTTTCTACATTCCTTCACAGGTTTAGGCATGCAAAGAATTACTATAAATAAAATAAATTACTTTGTAATTCAAATCTATTTTAGAAATATTAGTAACACTTTAATTTATTTCTTAATTGGAAGTTTATAATGTTTTCTTGGAGGGGAAGAACCTTTATTCTTTCTTGTACTCTTTGGTTGGTTACTTTGATCGTGGCATAATGGAAATGTGTAATATTACAATGTTTTTGTGACTGACGAACTGTGGAAATTCCTCTTTTATGCCTCAGTAGTTTTTAATTTCACTATTTCAATTTCCCAAATTGTATTTAGTTTAGTAATACTCCATGTTGTTTATAGTTCTTTTGCCCTCTATTAGTTTCTTCAGTGTTGTAACATTTGATTGTTTCCTTAACTCTCATTTGGATAGTTTCACCTTTGGAAAAGAAAATAATGTTCCCATAAATGCTATCATAGAGATATTAAAGGGCTGAAATTACATGTAAATGTTACATTTATAGGCAGTATTTAAGAAAAAAGTAAAAGTCTTGTGATGATTAAAGTTAATATTCAAAATTATATTTTTATATGTATACATATTTCTGATTTCTGAAAAGCATAAAGAACACTATTTTGTCATTTTAAAAGTGATGTTTAATGACTTCTTAACTAACAATGGAGAGCAGAAAAGGAGTCCTTTTCAGAAATCTTGATATTCATGAGTAACCTTGAAAGGAAGTAGACATTAGGTAGTAGAAGACAGGGACTACTACAAGTGAAAGGCAGCATGAGTAGAAACACACAATTAAAACTTAGAATGGATTCTGTACTTTAAAAACTAAACCTTTAAGTGTTAAAAAGCACATAACATCTTTGTGTTTCCATTTTCTCATCTGTAAAATGAGAGTAATGATATGCTTATTATGAAGAGTAAATAAGTTATATTTAAAATTCTAGGAATAATAATGGGCATATGATAAATAACTAAAAGTTAACTACAGTTCTAGCCATCTGATTACCTATAGCTATGTGGAGCTAGATATATAATGTTCTTTGTACACTTCAGAAAAAATTCTGCATGAAACTGCATCATAAAAACAGAAGAACAAAGAAGAATGTAAAATAATGTTGGAGTGAACTACTAAACATATATCTTATTTACAAAAATAATATTAACACTAATAAATAGCATAGTTAAAAGTGCCACTAATATTTGTACCTGTTATATAGTCAGTGGATCTCACTAACCTTGAACACTAGACCTTTTGTTTCTCTTTTAAGGGTGCCAATTACACACATTTGCTTCTTATGAAGACAAATTTTAATAAAAGTAAATATCTAATCTATGAACTTGAAATTATATGGATGTACAAGGAAGAATATCTCATACACTTCAAAAGTTTAACTTAATAGACAGTGCAATGAATCTTTTTTTTCATCTTTTTTTATTTAAAGAGGAAAAAAAGCAAAACAGAAAAAAGGAAGAAATAATACAGAATTTCAAAGAAAAAGGAAAGAAAATAAACAGTAAGAAATCACTAGTTGATAAATTACGTATTGTCTCTAGATATAGTCGTTCAAGTTAAAAAATTAAAGCATACAAGGTGGACATTCAAACAGTGAGGCTGCAAACAGTTCTGTTCAACAATCCAACAGAAACTTAGCAACATGGTCATCAATGCTACACACTTAAACATACATGCAGTTATGTCCTTTAGAGCACTTTCTTTTCCTCCTTTTGTTTTTCAAGTCCATTATCTGTTTAGTTATATCGTGTTTCAACTTGCTCAGTACCTTACTGATGTTTTGTTATTATTTACTTTTTATTTATTTATTTTAATTTTTTATTATTTTGAAGGTAGCAAAATACAGCAGAACAAGACAGAACAAAGCCAACTGAGACAGTGAAGTGAATTTGGTACAGAAACCCTCACAGGTTACTGACATAACAGTAATAGGTACCACAGTATATCCCATTATCTTCACAACAGTTGTTCTTTCAATCAAGTATAGCCAAATCAAAGGAAGTACAGGACATTCTAGAACTTATCAAAACAAAACATTGAATAGAGCAATACCATAATTAATCAGAACAAAGCAAAACAGTGATAACAATATTTGCCTTCAAAGAGATGGTAGAAGGAAATCCCCCCCCCTTATTTACTACATTGCATATGGTCAGCCTCTCAAGGGATGTCTAGATCTCTGGCTTTCACTTGCTAATGGGGGGGGTAGCAGTTTGATTCTCAGCCCACACTGCAGTAGGCTCATGGGAGCTGCTGAGTGATCCTTCTCCTTCCTCATGCCAGGGGTGCTTATCTAGAGGGTGGGCAAACTGCCTTTCTGTGCTGCACCTTGAGTCCCTCCATGGTTGGAGCTCTGGGGCTGTTGGTTCTTCTTCTGGATCAGGCCAGGGGCCCCTACTGGGAGGACAGGCAGACTGTCTTTGTGTGCTGCACTGGCAGAGCTCTGACCATGGAGTGCAATGAATCTTAAAGCCACAAAATCACAGTGTAGCAACAGAAACACTGTTTCACATTATTTTCATTTTCATAAAGGTCTTCATTTATTTATAAGATTTTCTCTTAACTGTGAGAAAAAAGTCCCTGGATGATGTAAAATAGTGAAGTACTAGAAAAATCTAACATGATTCAAGATAAGCTATATTTTACATATAATAATATCATTGCATTCTTTATCAAGAGCATGAGTTAATGTCTATTAAAGAGATATGTATTGTAGGAGAACAGACTTCCCTTGCAAATCTATAAAAACCTATCAAGGTTTTTCTCCAGAATTCTAAAATACTCTTTATGATTTTCTACCCATTATACCTGTGCAGTCTGAATGCAAGCTTGTTCACTGTATAGTCACACATGACCTCCAAGTACTTCAACCCTTTATCCTGCTGTTGTTTAAGGTTTGTAGCATTATACACACTCCTTCTTCCTAATATTTCCTATTTTATATTTTCCTGTAACTCTTGAATTCTTGGCAATCACAACACAGTACTAAATTTATTTACTCCTGTGTGACTCAGGATTTCTTTTTCATCTCCCTTGAAATGTAATACTACTCTATGTCTTTCAAATATCTGAGTTCTTTAAGGATGTTCTTCTCTGATCTCTTAGCCTTTCAATAAGACAATTCTTATTAACCAAGGTTCTAACTACCAATGCTACCAAAATTTCTAAAAAAAAAAAGATGAGTGCATGTTTAAAACTTAAACCACAAAGATATATAATTTAACCTTTAGTCCTTTTATGGATGGTCTCTTTTCTGCTGTTAAGCCTAACAGCAATCCATCTCTTTCTACAGTAGCCATCATTGTATTTTTCAGATAATTCATGTCAAATGGGATTACACATAGCTTGACTGGGTTGCAGCAAGTCTATAATACCACAGACTGGGAGGCTAAGGCAGGAAGATGGAAAGTTTGAGACCAGCCCAGTCAATTTAGTAACTGACAAGGATTCTTTCTAAAAATTAAAAAACAAAAGTTTTTGAAAAGGTCTCAGGATGTACTCAATATTAATGCACAGTCTTTAGAACAGTTAAAAAAGGCAATAAAATGTTTCTCTTCCCAAAATAGTTTTTCTCTACTTATATTATTAATACCTACTCATTCTTCTGTTGTCAGTTGAATCTCAAGGAATATACTTTTACCTTAATTACTTGAATGTGACCAAATCTTCAGATTTTCAGATTATGAGAATTTTTGATAATATTATGTGTATATTTGTGAAACCTGTGAAGTTATTTAATATTTTGTCTCCCTTATAGAAATATATGTTCATTTAAGGAGTGAATATATTACAAGGTTGCTATATTTAGTCTTATCTTCTAATTAACTCAATGAATATTTGGTGAATGAATCAATAAAGAAGATAAAGATTTTTTCTAATGCCAACTTTTTTAGAAATTTGAACAATCTCTAATTTAATAGTAAATCAGTGGGAGATTAATTTTAATATTTCAATCTTCTCTAACTTAAAAAGGAAATAAATATTTTTTATGAGGATGATGATTGGAGGAGAAGACCTATTTAGTTATTTCCTTATTTTCTCTCTGATTTTGGTATGTAAAGAGCATTTGACACACATTTCCTTCAGCTGTGTTTTTCTACTTCTGATTCAAATTTATGCATGTCAAATTACACTTTAAACTTTAGTTTAACCACAAAAAGTCATTTTATTGCCTAAGGAAATTTAATTTTGATAATTATTACTTCATTTAGAATATTCATTAACCTCTATAAATGTATATAGAAAGTACTCTGGCATTTGTCTTCATTATGAAATTGTACGATGAAATAATATAATGAGATTTTTTTATGATTGTAGATTAGATGGAATTTAGAACTGTTGGAATTTTAGAATATTTCCTGCTAGAAAGTTTAAAAATGTAAGGCTGCCACTTCTAAATATATGAAAAGATAAACTGGTTTTCCTTATGTATATGAAGAAAGTCAAGAAGATTAAGAATATAATGTATAAAAACTGCCTATCTCTTATTTCACTGACTTCCCATCTTGATTTAAGAACCAAAAGATGCCAGAAACATACTCCTAAAAACTCTTCCTAAGGGTTGTGATTTATTCTATTATTTTAAAAACCCAAGACAGAGAGCTGCAGTGACTGGCAGGAAAAAGGTCAAAGATTAACTTCATCTCCCTCTGTTGATGGGACACAGGGACCAGAGGCTAGCAGGAAAACAGCTACCCCATAGGGCCCAGTCTAGAGCACACAGGATTTACTGGAAGGATAAGTGGCATGAAAAAGTATGCATTAACAGTAGCAATAGAAGCCAGCAGGTGGTAAGTTAGGTAAAGCAGCTTTGTGCTAGGGGACAGACAGATGGAATAGAAGTGGGCAAGTAGTGCCACCTTCTTTTCTTCTTCTCTTTTCTTTTTTTTTCTTTCCTTTCCTTTTTCTTTTCTCTTCTTTTCTTTTCCTAGTTTTTCTCTTCATATCCCTTTTCTTTTTGCCTTTTTGTAAACAGCTGGGGAGAACTCCAGTCACAGAACACTAATTCCATCCCTCAAATCCCATAGACAGAGGTCAGACCTAAAACAAACATAAATCCACCTGCAATCTTGGCTAGATTACACATTCTGGGATCAGATTTGGACCTACCACAGAACTGTAGACACTAGAAAAATCTCACTACTTTTATTTTTCTTTGTCTGCTGGGTTCTTCTTTGTATTCAGATGGATTAATGTATTTTGTTTTGCTGTTTATGTTTAGTTTTCTTGTTGATATTTTGTGTTATTCCCTTTTCTTTTCTTTTCTCTTTTTCTCTCCATTCTGTTTGGTCCTGTTTTGTTTTTCTTTCTTTATAGTCTGTAATTATTTTATTATTTATTAATGTGATTATTTTCATTTTGTTTTTTCTTTTTGTTCTTTTTTCCATTTTCCTTCTCTTTTCTGCCTTCTATTCTTCCTCATTCACAATTTAGATCTCTAAAATTTCCATTTTTATTATTACTCTTGTCCTCTTTCTCTCTTTGATCAACTGTCTTGCATGATTTTATGGGACCTTCATATGGGTTAACATTTATCTTCCCTTTCTAGTTCACTTCAATACTCCTAGATTTTTTCTTCTAATTCCTCCCTCTTTTATTTTGAAATTATCCAAATTCTGGATGATTTTACAATTACACACAATTTACTACTATAGTTAGCCTCATTCACCTCTCCATCCTACTCCCTACCCATTTTAAACCCTTCCCCCCACAACAGGGTAATATCACTAGACTAAGTGGAAAAATTTTGCATACAAGTATTTGGTATAAATTGGATTACATTATATAAATATTGAACTTGATCCTGTGGTTAAAAATAACAGGCTAGATAACAGGCTAACAGTTTGTCAGTAGCCATACTGTTCTTGAGTCTATTGCTACTGCTAACTTTACTACTTTAATCAGGATGCCATGCTTATTATAATCACTTTTTCTCCCCTGTATGACACCGTTTGTTCACTACCAAAGGAATGGTCTCTGAGTCAAAAAGATAGCAACTTCACATTCTCAATATACTGGGAAGGAAGATTCTTGAGATAGACAGAAATACCAAGACACATTTATATCTAGAAGATATCCTTGAGGAACAGATAAACTGGAATATCAGAATTAAAACAAGACTGTAAACAAATGAATTTGGTAGATATCTGGTAGATATCCATCCCAAAATATCAGAATATACCATTTTCTCAGCTGTACATGGGTCATTCTTCAAAATAGACCACATACTAATCCACAAAAGATGTTTAAATAAATATAGAGGAATTGAAATCATGCCTTGCACATTATCTGACCATGCACAGTGAAACTGAAAGTCAACAATGAAAGAAATCACAAAAACTACAGAAATCCATGGAAATCAAACAACACACTACTGAACAACCCATAGGTCACAGAGTAAATAAAACATGAAATTACACAGTATTTGCAATTAAAGAACAATGCTGATTCAACATACTGAAACTTATGAGATATGATGAAAGTAGTCCTAAGAAGTAAATTTATAGTGATAAACTCTCACATTAGGAAAACAGGATGAAAGCAAATAAACAACCTAACCATGAACCTCAAATTCTTAGAAAAGGAAGAACAAATCAAAGCCAAAGCTCACTCGAGTGAGGGAATTATAAAGATAAGAGCAAAAATTGATGCAACTGAGGCTAAAAAATACAAGAATCAATCAATTGGAAAGTTGGTTCTTTGAAAGAATAACATTGATAAACCATTAGCCAACCTCATCAAATAAAGCAAAAAACCACAAATTCAAGTAATTAGGAATGAAAAAAGGGAAAATACAACAAATCCCACAGAAATTCAGATTATCAATATGCACCAGGAGAATCTATATTCTAATAAGATGGAAATCACAGAAGAATTGGACAGATTCCTACATATAATCCAATTGTCAACTTAAGAAGATACAAAAAGTATAAATAACCTGATATCAGCTAACGATATTGAAAATGTAATTTGAAATTTAACAAAGAAAAACACAGTCCTTAAGAGAGTCACTGTTGAATTTTACAAGAAATTTAGAGAATAACTAATGCCACTAATACTGAAAACTTGGTAGTACAAAGTTTTTGTAGTTTTTAAAAGTAGATAGAATTTGAATAATAACTCACTTGCATATATCTTCTCTGTAATTATTACAACTAAATTATACTGCTGAGTATAGAAAAATTATTTTAGAATCACAGCTACATATGACGCTTGGTCAACCAAAAGCTATATATATTTCCTTTTAAAAATTCAAGAGATCAGCAATTCCTGAGCTCTGCATCATGTTGGAACTTTGGGCCCTGGGAGAACAGGCGGCCTACTCGCCGCCCTGGTAAGCAGCTAGGATCAGACATACATCCATCCCCCCGCCCTTAGCAAGTCAGCACCGGCGATCTGAGTATCTCTTGGGAGGATGAATGTATGCAGTGTGGCAAGTAAGGGGGATTTCCTTCTACCATCTCTTTGAAGGCAAATATTTTTATCAATGTTTTGCTCAGTTTTGTTTAATGGTACTGCTTTATATTCAATATTCTGTTTTTATAAGTTCGATATTTCCTTCCATTTTCCTCTACCTAATTGAAAGGACAGCTAATGTGAACAGAATGGGCTGTACTATTGTGCCCATTGCTCGTGTCCTGGTGACCTGCCATGAGGTTCTTGTGGTAGTTTCACTGCATTTCAGTTGCATGGATTTGTTCTGTCTTGTTCTGCTGTATTTTGCTACCTTCAAAAAAAAAAAGTAGATAACAAAGTAACAAAATACTTCCAAAAATATCCCAACTCTACCATAGCTGATCCATGGGACATGGATGAGGAGAAACTCAAAAACAAGGCAACAGAATTATAAAAGGTGATTAAAAACTAAATAACAACAACAAAACAAGTCAGTAAGGTACTGAGCAACCTGAAACAGGATATAACTAAACAGATAATGGACT
The DNA here is from genome assembly GCA_004027455.1 of Hydrochoerus hydrochaeris. Taxonomy (NCBI): domain Eukaryota; kingdom Metazoa; phylum Chordata; class Mammalia; order Rodentia; family Hydrochaeridae; genus Hydrochoerus; species Hydrochoerus hydrochaeris. Next base: position 251,011 of record PVLA01001879.1, read on the forward strand.
TAAAAGTTAAAAGAAGAAAAGAACGTGCTCTAGAGTTTATGGCTGCATACATGTTTAAGTGTGCAGGATTGATAACCATGTTGCTAAGTTGTTACTGGATCATTGAACTTCTTTGTAGTCTCACTGTTTGAATGTCCACTTTGTATGCTTCAATTTTATAACTTTAACTACTGTGTCTAAGAAGACAATATGTAATTTATCAACTAGTGTTTTCTTACTGCTTATTTTTTTTCTGAAATTCTGTATTGTTTCTACCCCTTTTTCTGTTTTGCTTTTTTTCTCTTTAAATAATATTTAAAAAAAGATTCAACATTCTCCATTTTTCATGGGATAGTCCAAACTAAATGCTTAACAATGACACGATATACAAATAAATGACAACATAATGATATTTTTTATTATATTTTTTATTTTTAAATAAGTCAAGCTATAAAATGTAAGTTTATAATTATAATAGATTTTATTGAGAAAATGAAAACTTACAATAAAACATTTAAACCAAAATTTTCTAAATCAAAATTCTAAAATAAATTTTTAAAATAGCTTTATTGAGATAAAATTCATATGTCATGGAATTAAATGTAATTCCCATTCTATATTACTTAAAACATATGATCCAATGTTTTGATATATTACAAAGATTATAAAACTTAATGATTTTCTGCATATCAACAGAATTGTTCAACCATTATCATTGTTATCTCTCATCTGAAAAACCACTTGTACTTATTGAAATTCTGTCCTTTTTCATATTTCTCTTTTCCTAATATACCTATCTACTTTCTCTCTTTATAGATTTCTAGATAACTCAAATAAATGTAATCATTCTAGATGTGGTCTTTTATAACTGAATATTTTCACTCTGCAAAATATTTTCAAGGTTCATCCACATATATCTTAAGTTTCTTTGAGAGAATCATATAATGTGAAAATACAATATTTTGTTAAAAAATTTTAGTACTTTCTAGGAATTTTTCACTTTTTGGCTATTATGATTCATGCTACCATGAATTTTCATGTATATTTTTATGTAAATGTACATTACATTTGTTTTAAAATACATATAATTAAATATGGGCTATTTTGGTTATATATAAATTAAACTATGTTTAATTTTTGAGAAATTTCCAGTCTATATCAAGTGGATGTACAAGGTCAAATTTTCACCAGCAATGTAAGAGGGCCCCCATTTCTTCACATTCTGAGAGGAAGTTGCTTCCTATCTTTTTTTTATCATAGTCATCTTGGTGGAATTTGTGTTGTATTATGTTTTCCTTATTAATTTTCAAGATAACTGATGATGTCAAAAATCTAGTTGTTGACCTTTATTTTCTTTGTCAAAATATTTATTCAGATTTTTCTTATTTTTATTAGATTATCTTCTTCTGATGAAATAGCTCTATATTTAATCTAGATACAAATTTCTTACTAGTTTTTTTGAAAGAAATAACTTGGGAATATTTTCTCCCCTATGCAGTTATCTTTTCTTATTGCTGATGGTGTGTTTGAGAAAGTCCATTTTATTTTAAGTAAGCCCAACAAATATACTTTTCTTTTGTTGGTTGTATTTTGGTATGATATCTAAAATGGCTTATTTAACTCACTATATCTTTATAGATCTATATAAATATAGATCTATAGATATACATGGGTATATCTATATGTAGATATACCTATATATATATATATATATGAGCTATATGTATATCTATATATGAATTAAACATATAAAGATATGTTATATATCTATATATGAGTTAAACAAGCCATATATATATAATATATATATATATATATATATATATATATATATATATATATATTTGATTGAAGATTGATAATATTTCTTATATTCATGCCTACAGCCCATCTTGGTTAATTTTTCTGTATGATATCAGCAAATGTTTCAGCATCATTCTTTTGAATCTGATTTTGAAATTTTTGGTGACTTTTTCAAAAATTGATTGACCATAAATTTCTGAGGGACAATTTCTGAATTCTACCATTTATGTATGTTTCTATATCTATGTTCCTACAACACCGTTTATATTGCTATGTATTTGTATACAAGTAAGCTCCCAATTTTCTCTTTTTAGGATTGATTTAGTTGTTCTCTATATAAATTTTGTGTCTCTGTATAAATTTTCTCCCAAAAAATTCACCTGTGAAGTTTTTAGGTGTTTGGCTAAATCTGTGTATAAAGTTGAGGAATATTTATGTCTTTCAAACTTTCTTATCCACGAATATGAGCTGTCTTTCCATTTACATGTTCTTTAAATTTTGTTCATTAATGTTTTACAGTTGTCCTTCTATGTATCCTGTGCTCATTTTGTTAAATTTATGTTTTAATATTTTGATGTTGTTCTATGGAATTGTTTTCTAAATTCATTCTTCAACTTATTAATGTTGATAATATATAGAAATATAACTTGTTGCTTCTCACTTCATAAGCCAATTTATGCTCATGAAAAATAAATGTAGTAATTAAGTGGGATTTGTCTATAAAGTTCATGGAAATCAAACCCTTTTTAGGAGGTGCAGAAAAATAAAACCAATTTCTGATTTATTCAAATTGTGTTTTCCTATAGTGTAATTCTTTTCAGACCCTACAAAAAAACACATGAATGTGTATATTTAACTGTTAACTGAATAGATGTGACACAATAAAACTATTTTAAATGAATTCTTTGTGAATTATAAGTTTGAAAAACATCTGTTATGTGTTTGATTGAATATTGTATTTCACTACACTGTTCATTTATAAAATTATATGTGCAGCCTAAACTCAGCTATTAAAGAAAGGTAATCATTTGATTTCTTCATTTCATTTCCTAATTCTGTAGAAATTTCAGATCTTTTTGTCTTTAACTGTTGATGCTTTTTAATGCATGCCAGAGACTAGCTGAACTTAATTTATTGAGAATATTTACATTGTGATTATAAATATGTTCCTCCATACTGTGCTCATTACACATATTTGTGTATGATATAACAAACACACATGCGCACACACACACACACACACAGGAAAAACACTGTTTTTTGACAGCTAGTTTATTTCTGAGTATTTTTCTTTACTTTTAATCTATGTGTGGTTTTTAATTATAATTTTACCACTCATTGAACCTCACAATGGCAACATTTTAGTATCTGTCTACTATGGCAGATGGCAAGCTAATGAAGCCTGCTCTACTTACACACTGATATGTTTACTACTTAACATTTATTTTATCCATAGGGAGGTTAAAGAGCAAGTGCTGTTTATTTTCTTTGTTTCATTTGAGCCTTAGAAATCATTAAGATGATTTTTAGAGAATATATATTTTACACTTCATCATTGCACTTATTAATGTTTGTTTCATGTAGGCATAATTGTAAAAAAATTAAATCAATAACTGAAAGACTTTTAAAAATTTGAAATATTAAATACAGTGTTGGATTAGCTCATTTTTCAGAACATTATTTAAGGTATTTTTCCTGAAATAGAAAATACTTTTTGCTAATCACATACACGTACATATGCATATATGATAATACAAATACAATTTTAAAGTACACATACAAAATTTTTGATAGTGGTTTGTTGAAAATATGTCTTAACTTGCAAGTGTCTCAGATCTTTCCTGAGGCCTATGCAAGCTTTTACATTTTAAAGACCAGTCCATTAGAACTCATTTTGGTCTGATGATAACCTAAAATTTATCTCCATAGTGAGTGAATATTCACACTTAGGAGCAAGTCATTATTAAATAAAATGAGCTTCATGTGAGGAAAGGCTTATCTAGCTTGTCCATCACTATCATTTACAGTGGTTGACACAGAGTGAGCATTCATTACATAATGAAAGACATTGTCTTAATATTCATTTTATCTTGATACATTTTCATTCCCTTCAAACATGGGTCAAAGAAATAATTTTGTGCAGTTCAAAGGTCATGAAAAGAAATTTTTGCAGCTATTTAATTAAGATTGTATAAACCAGAATTAAAATTGAAAACATTTTAAAATAGTATGTAAATTCTTGTGTTTATCAAATTATGCTCTGAACTTAGAGTAGAATAAAATTTGAAGATTCCTGTGTTGTTTCTTAAAGTCCATATTATATTTTTACTCATATATGTCAGATATAGAAATTACTCTCTTTTCCTAACAAAGAAGTCACTCTCATTCATCCTATTTTTTATTTAGCACTTCTTTGGTATTCATGTTTGTCTATTTTTCTCTTTTTTCTTACTGAGTACCATAAATTATTTGTAAGTTCTTACCTTCTTTCCTTTCTATGTGTCCAAGCAAATACTGCCTCACAGAAGCTGAAGTCATCAGGATCCATATTGATTGTCAGCATACCAAGTTTATTGATCTCTGTAGAAGATATTATGACTATCTCTCAGACATTGCTTCCAATATGCCATGTGTGTGAATTATATTCCCATATTCAGCCACTGAAAGCAACTATGGTTATCATAAGCCAGTGAAATGAACAGCATCCATTGTATACAAGCCAGGCTTGTGGTTGGATGGCATTACATCTGCATGACAGATTGATTCAGGAAAATGACACAAATCTTTAAAAAATCATACTTGAGGGGAGTTTTGTGTACAGTTCTAGGAAGGAAGTTACCTTTTTGCTTAAAGAAGAACAAACATTACTTTCCTTCAGGCTGTAGCCATGCGATGTGAAAAATATTTGGATTGGTGAAACCTTGTGAAAAAATGTTACTACCAAAAAAGATGTCCCTACCAAACCTCTCCTCAAGTATGATATTTTTAGGATTTGTATCATTTTTATGAATCAATCTGTTATGCAGATATAATAGTGTTTTGGTTTATGTTGGATGACCCCCCCAAGTCTCATGCAGTCAGGGAGGTGGCCGAGTCTAGCATCTATAATTGGTTTGTTGTCTAGCCCTGAGACTGGTGGTGTGAGCATACAACATAAGAGAGGAAAGGAGACATGCTTTACCCTTTTTGCCCTTTTCTCTCTTTTTGCTTGCAGCCACCTTGAATGGCTTCCACTCAGCCATGTCACTCTGCTTGGGTTTCAGCTCTGTGGACTGAAACATCTAAAACATGTCAGCTAAATAAATCTTTCCTTCCTTCATTTTAGGCATCAAGTATTTTCTCTCAACAACAAGAGAAAAGTAACCAAGACAAATGCCATTCAACTACAGCTCTGACCTTCATAGAGTGGGTGTGATTTACTTCACTTGGTTATAAGCATGATCCCTTCAGTAGTTGAATATAGGAATATAATTCACACACATTAGGGATATTGGAAACAATGACTGAGAGCCAGAAAACAGGCAGTGAGCAGAACAACAGCAAACCCTAAGGAAAGACAAAAGGGAGGACATGTGGTCTTATTTTGATTAAGGAGTTTTTGCTTACTTTGTTGCTATTCTTCTAAAACTAGAGATTTAATACAGTGTTTTATACACACTAGACATTCATTCTATGGCTGAGCTATGTGTCCAGTTCTACTTAAGGAGCTTTTAAAATATACAGGAAATATATACCTTAATCAAAATACCGATATGTTTGCCATTAGCTGATGTTTTTCTGTATAATATTAAAAAAACAGAGTAATATACTTGCCATTGACTTAGATATGATTGTAATTTCTCCTCTTGAAACACCTCCCTTTTAAGAGTAAAATCTGTGAGTTATTCATTTATCTGCACCCAAACTGTGGATCATAACTAACATTCAATTACTGTTTGCTGGAAGATTTATTACAGAAAAATATAAATAAATAAATAGTGAATGAACTAAACTACAATTGAGTTTATCCCTTAAGATACAGAATACAATTTAGAATTTATATATATATATATATATATATATAATCTTAATTTTTTAACAAATGAGAAATGAGTTACATCTGTAAATGTTTTGCTGAGCATTATAACTTATTTGTGCCATTTATTGGAGAAAATTTCTCACAAAAATTTTCCCATAATTGATGCTGCTTTAATAACTCTTTGCTATGTAGCAACAATATTATTTTAAATAGACTATCATATTTCTCCATCTTAAGCAGAAAAAATAAAAATGTTCTAAAGTAGAAAGAAAAAATGTGCATCATATTGTTGATTTTTCTAGATTCTAAAAACCCTTATCCTTGGAGAAATTTGAAAATAGCTACTATTTAGTATTTTTAAGCATGGCATCTTTATTAATTAATAACAAATTTTCATAAGTGCATCTCTTTTTCTTTTTTTTTTGTTTGTTTGGTTGCTTGTATTTTGGTAACAGGGATTGAACTCATGACCTTGCACTTAGCAGACAGGTGCTTGTGCTACTGAACTAAACCCCTGACCTCTTTTACTTGTTCTTGTTCTAATTATATCAACTTTATTGAAACTAGTTTGATAATGTCAGAAAGAGGAACAGATGATAGATCTTACACAATATGTATACAAACAAATAAACAAATACTAAGTCTATTCCTAATCAATACAATTTGGCAATGAATGTTTAAAAAATTAAAATTGTTGCTTGCTGACAATTATCACTAATTTTTTTAAATAATGAAACTTCTTAATTTTTAAATTATAGATTCAATAACTGTTTTTCTCTCTTGTTAAAATTGACAGTCATAAAAACAAAAGCGACTAAGTGTTCTAGTAACAGAGACAGACGGTAAAAGTGGAAACCAGAAGGAACAAAATAAAAAAAATTACATATTATCAGACATGTTTTGAAATTGACTATTTATTAAATTTCCTTCCGATACCAAAACATTTTTCACTTGACAGTATACATATAGTCAGAAAGAAAACAAACATAAAAATCTTTTTCCATTTCTCCCTGACGAGCTATTTGTAAAAGCAGACTCAAGTGACCTAAGCAGTTCAAAGAAAGCTTATACGTGAAATGAGGGAAACTTCACAGAGAAGACTTGCTGTTCTCCTACAGTACTGCTTTGCCTTGTTCAGGCCAACAGTCTAAAACTGGCCCCTAATTTAAAGGCTAAGAATTCTGCTTTGCCAGCTACTGACCTTTGAGCATGTATCTGTCTCTGAGAGATGGATCCTTGTTAAGCTCACAAAGAGTGGAAATGCTTTCTTTGAGTAAGAGAAATGGCTGACTCCAGAACCAGGAAGCTCTTGTGGCACTAACTCCATTTTTCCTATACAAATTTTACAGGGAAATTAAGTTACACCTACTATGTAAACACATTTACATGCAAAGCACTGCTTTAATTGCTTTACCTGAATTATCTAATTTACTTTCCCAGTAATCTTCCAGAAGGAAGATATTCTTGGTAACCTCATTTTGCAGGTGAGGAAACTAAAAGTTAGAAAGGTTAAGTGATTATCAGTTAAATTGTTAAATAATTGGAGAAAACAGAATTCAACTCAAGTAGGTTAAAAATCAGGAATTTCATGCAACATGTTATACTGCCTTTCCTGAAAAGAAGTTTGATCTGTTGATTTTATTTCTAGTTTGATGTTAATTTTTCTATGTACTTGAGTTTAGATGAATTTAGATCTGCATCAGAAGTCCCCTTTTATTAGTTTTTCAGTAGTGACTTACAAGTTTATTCCATTCAAATATACTGGTGACTTCTACTCTCTGTTTTCTAAATTTTCATCAGAGATATATTCTGGTTTAGATACTGGAATAGTGAAATCAAGTTATAGTCCAACTCCACCTTGAAGACTTCAGAGGCAATTTCTGATGTCATAGTGTATCCATTCTTTAATTTCATACTGGTTTTATAGTTTTATTTATAGTTTGTAATTTTTGAGTTGTAAATATAAAGTTGTAAATTTTTAAGAGAAAAACTGAAATTCTCCTGGTAATTTCTAAAGCTACATCTTTTAAACTTCTGTTTTCTGAGGAAAAATGTGTAAGCTGACTTCTCTCTGTCTGCAGTAGGGAGATAGGAAGCTATATAGAAGAAAATCTGTCAGTTTGTATTTATATATTCTGTATTGACAGTTAAACCAATATGATAAACAACTAGACTTTCAGCTTTATTCATTATCATAACCTCTAAGGAAAATCTGCTTCAGATATTTTAATTTGAAATTAGAAAGGAAAATTTGACCTTGCCTGAAATTATGTCTAATAGCAGAATCTTAAATTGAAACAGAATCTCTAAGGATGCATGCACCAGACATCTCTGCTGCCATGTACACAAGTGGGTGTACACATATACACTTATACATGCACACGCACATACACACATTCTCACACACATACACTCACACTCGTAACTGCAATTGTGACCTCAGTTGTATGTGCAAAGGTATTCAAGGTGAAATCCTGGATCTACATGGACTATGTCTGTCACACAGAGTAACTCACTACTCTTTTTCTTTTCTATAAATAGGACATGTTACTCTTAAGCACTGAAAAATGAATGTATAAAAGAATAGAAGGATTTGATTCATACAAAGTTTTAGGGCTTAAAAATACTACATATTTTTAATAGAATATTTGACTACACCTTTTAATTTGACATGACATTTATACACGTAATGTATTACTTCAATGAATGAATTATTTTAAAATGAACAACACACATATTATACTGGCTCAAAACCATGAGATTTAAATGTGAAGAATCAAACATTAAAATCATGTGTTTCTGAACCACATAGTTAACTTTTCAATGGCCTAAAGACCAATAGACTTGCCAGAAAATAAAGCTGAAATTTCCAACACAGATTTCTAGATTATCTCTTCATTCATTTTTCTTATGTTTCATTTACTTTGTGATTATTGTTTCGTAAGCAATTTTAAATATGATTTTATGAAATAGACATCACTAAACATTTAAACATTCAAAAGTAAAAATAAAATTTGACTTTTCTACATATTAAAGGCACACATTCTAATACTTCAGAAAGGCACCTGCAAACTAAAAACACAAAATCTTCTAAAAATAGAAAGTTCTTTCATTGTTACCCTCATACTGAATAGTAAGTGATTATGGTGGCAAGTCATAGATGGAACAAACTAAAAATCTGGACTACTTTTTAAAAATCTTAAAGTACTAGCACATTAGTTCATTTTTAATATGAAAAAAGTAAAAAAATGTAAACTTTAAAATGCATCTATTTTTGTCTATATACTAGATATAGAGGTTGCATGAAAAGTGCATGATGAAATGGAAGAAACCTTGGTGGAGTGTCCCATAAGAGATATGCATCTTATCTGATCATTTGTAGAAATTTCAAAAAGTGATTTCTCCACTTTGGATCTTAGTTTTCTAATCAATCACAGGAGTAGATAATGTGAGATGAGCTCCATAAAAATTTCCTTCTGTGTACTTCTTTTTTTCCTCCACTATTTATATCAACTACTATGCAATCTAATGAATTATGTACACATCAAGGTCTGGTTTTCTGAGCACAGGTAATTAAGGAACCATTCCTGCTTATTTTCCCACAGCTATAATTTAAATTGTATCAATTTATTGCCATTACTGGCTATGCCAAGCATTTCTCATATGACCACTAAAAATAACTGATTTAGGGTAGATATCTCCAATTAGTAGATTAGATGCATAGTCTTTAGAAAGCTTAACATTTAAAAGACTCATGAGATTGCATCTCTGGTAGTCTCACTCACAGTTTGTGTGATGAGTCCCTTAGGATCTGCTTTTTCTCACATACTTGAAAGGAGTTTGACTTTAACACCAGGCAAGGCATAACTGAAAATGACAAAATAGCTTATTTCCAACCAGACACACCTACACATGAATCATGTATTTTTTATTTCTATAACTTAATTTCCATATTTATGAAATAGAAAACTATTTTTATAGATTTTTGGGGGAGGCACAGGGAAGATAATGAACAATATAAAAAGATTATAGGGACAGTAACTATGGAAAAATAAGTTCAATATAAACTTGTGGCAAAAGAAAGGCAGTTGAAACTGTCACCTATATTCCTAATAAAAAATTGTCAGTATCTTAACAATTTCTTGGAACAAAATTGCATTTTCAAGAAAAAAATCAGAGATCCAAGATGGCCAACTGAGTGGTAGCACGATAGAGTCTCTCTGGGAAAAAAAAAAAAAAAAACTCAGATGCTAGAATCTAACAACATGGAGAAAGCCAGACAAAAAGGAGAGGAATTCTCATGACCCAGGAAGAAACTGAGGAAAAAGAAAAAGAAAAAAAGAAAAAAAAAAAGAAAGAAGAAGAAGCGGGGACAGAGCTGGAGCTGGGCAAGCTCCCGTCACTGTACTGGATGCATCACAGAGTCAGGTGACTCACAATCAAGCTGAGGTCGGGGACCTGCTGAGAGCAGGGGTTGGTGAGCTCAAGACCCTCAGCTGAAGGTGCTGTGGCAGGGAGTGGAAAAGTTGAGCTGTGGGAACATTGGTTAGTGATGGGAACTGGATTCCCCAGAGCAGGATAACTGGCTAGATGACATTTTGGAGTTGGGCAGGGCTGGCTTGAATCAAAACCCGAGGCAGCATCAATTGATGGCTCCCGGTCTAAAGCAGATTGGTGGGATCTGCTTGGGCTGGGCCAGGCCCCTGGTTGGAACCCAGTAGCCAGGTACAAGGCTGTCTTGAGCCAGTGGCATCCCCAGGGAACACACAAACATGCTGAAGCACTCACTGGTTGACTGACTTAGGGGGAGGGGCCAGATCACAGCATGCACTTGGCAGATGGGTACTTCCATGACCTCATCACTGGATTTAAATCTGAAATTCTAACTCAGGTGAAGCAAGATATAAGAAGATTAATAAAAGAAGTCCTGGATAATCCTCAGGTAGACACAAATGCAAGAATAGAGGAACCCAGAGAAAGGAAAGAAGCCTTTGATGAAGAATATAAACAAAATATAGAATACATGAAACAGATCCAAAGAGAAATTCAGGAAATTAAAAACTCCATTGAAAGCTGGCAAAACCTTTTAACAGAAACTAAAGACAAACTTTCAAAACTTGAAGATAGAATTGCAATGTATGTTCACGAAAGGAAGGATCTCTTAAAAATAACAAGGAACCAGGAAGCAAATGATACAAAGGCTAGAAGACAACAAGAAGATTTATAACCTAAGAATAAAAAATGTGAATGAAGATGCAGTGACAAATACAAATGAAATAAAAAGTCTATTCACAGGAACAATTAAGGAAAACTTCCCAAACATAGGTAACAGAAATGAAGTTCAGATAAAAGAGGCATACAGAACTCCAGCCAGCTACAGCCAAAACAGATCTACACCCAGACATATAATAATCAGGATCCAAGAAATCCATCACAAGAACAGAATATTAAAAGCAGTCAGAGAAAAGAAACAGATTACCTATAAAGGAAAACTCATCAAAATCACAGTGGACATCTCAATGCAAACCATCAAATCAAAAAGAGCTTGGAGTGAAATATTCCAAGCCCTGAAAGAAAATAACCTCCAACCCAGAATGATGTACCCTACAAAACTGTCTCTCAAAATTAATGGAGAGACAAGATATTTCCATGACAAAGAGGAACTGGGGGAGTTCATGACCACCAATCCAACCGTGCAAAGAATATTGAAGGATATTCTAGAGAGAGAGAAGAAAACCACCAGTATTCCAGGCACAATGGCAGAAAGGCCTCAAAGAAAGGGGCAGGCAGTGGAATGAAGGAGAAAAGTAAACAAACAACAATGACAGAAAAATAGCATAGCAGAGATAAGACAGAAAAGATTGGTTATATCGCTGTTTTATCTTGACTGATTTTATTTGAATCTGGTATGCTTGAGAGTACCAAGTCTGAGAGTAGAGGCAACTACTCTGAAGATGACAAGATTCAATAGGATACTTATTCTGGTTTATTAACTGCCTTTGAATTCCTATAATGTCTCCAATGTTTATATTTTATTAATAGTGTAATGCAATGCTGTTTAATTATACTGTGTTTGATGATATAGACAATTTTATTGAAAATAACAAGAGACATCATAGTAACTACTCTAGACCACCTAGTATTGTGGTTTTAAATGTCCTTTTCATTTCGTGTTTTTCTAGGAATTTGTATTGTTGACTTGTTTTGATTTGTTTCTCCCTCTAATACAGAAAAGCTAGGTACACATGTAGAGACTTGTACATGTGTAGAATTCTAAGTAGTTTACAAGAATGGATTATAGTTATTGTAAAGAAAAAAAGAGAGGAAAAAAAGTATTCTAAAGGATATAACTGTGTGTATATTTAAATGTGTAGGATTGATAACCATGTTACTAAGTTTTTGTTGGATAGATGAACAGAACTCGTTGCAGTTTCACTGTTTAAATGTCCACTTTGTAGGCTTTATTTTTGTAACTTGAACAACTACTTCTAAGAGGAATATATGTAATTATCAACTAATGATTTCTTACTGGTTACTATTTTTGTTTTGTTTTGTTTTTGAAATTTTGTATTATTTCTACCCTCTTTCTATTTCAATTTTTTTCTTTAAATTAAAAAATGGAGTACTACTCAACTATAAACAATGATCACATTGAGATATTTATAAATAAATGAATGCAACTTGAGACCATACTCATAAGTGAAATAAATCAAACTCACATGTATAAATTCTGTATAGTCTCCCTAGTGTAAGAAAAGATAAGAGTACATAAGATTCTATGGTAATTATACTGCTTTGAAGTCTTGTAATGTTTTCATTCATTGGTTGGAATGGTTTTATTCTGTTTTGTTTGACCTTATTATGTATGATGGTATGAACAGCTACTTTGAAGAAAACAAGACATTATGGCAGCCATTGCTGATTTAATATCATCTGGCTTTGAAGTCTTACCATGCTTTTGTTCTTCTATTACCATTGGTTCTATCATGATATGTCTTATTGGATTTTAATATGTATGATAGTATAAACAAATTTTGTATGGAAAATGAGATATTATATTAGTCATTGTTCATCTTCTGTTATTTGGTTCAGAATGCCTTGCAATAGCTTCATTTTCTTGAATGCTTTTATTCTACTTTGTTATGTTTGATATTATTGAGTGTGAAGCAATGCTCAACTGTTTGAAAGAAAGAGATATTATGGTACGGTTGATATCCAATTGTCTTGTTATGAAGTGCTGCGTTGCTTGTATTGTTCTGTTCTGATCTGTGTTGTTCTGTCCTCTTTTGTTTTATTCTCTGTAAAATAAAAATTTAAAACAACAGAAAAAATCAAAATTGAAATGTCAAAATTAAAGAAACATAATATTTTGATTCAGCCATCATTGATACTATCACATATATCATTGTAAGACATAGGATTCATTTTTTATTTTGTTTTTTTTAATTGAGGAAATAAGCTCAACCCATTCACTATCATATAAACCAATAGCTGTGTCACTGATCACTGGTACAGAAGATGCTCAATTTATATTAAAAAAAAAAAACTAAACCTCCTAAACTGACTGCAGCTCTTTCACCACCTGCCATAAAATAAGAAACAGTACTATTTACAGTCATAGACTTAGAATTTATTTCTGTATTTAATCAGCAAGTATATAAATATGTAGTATAACAAATTATACAGTTTGAGCTTTAAAAAAGAGATTTTTTTCTGCCAATTTTGATTGCACTGTATTTTGTGTTTATGTGTGTGACATTTAAGAATTTTTAAAAATATATCCATTGAAAAAGTTATTATGAATATGATTCAATATATAGTAATCTATCCATTATCCTAATTATTTGACCACAATGCACATTAGAGTCAAAAGCTGATCAATCAATGCATTTTTGGAAAATTCACACAGAAAAATTAACATTAAACAAGTATTTAGTTTCAGTTAGTGATAAGTGATTTTCTCAGAGATAAATATAATCTGCACACTAATTGTACATTGCAAAGTCATATCTGAGATACACTGCCCTTGTGATCTTATTTTTTTTACTGTTAATTATAACATTTCATCTCTAGATGGTGCTGTAAGTACCCGCATCACAGCCATGCATGTTAACACTTTCAAGAGAGGCACAAGAAAACAAAATTTTAAAATGAAAGTACAAGAGAACCAGAAATTAGCAAAAAAAATTATAAGAACTCTTGCTGTAGTCTGAAAAGGTATGTGTTATTAACCCATGACAAAGATGAATGAGTGTGACCCTTATTAGGATTAGATAAACAACTATAGTAGAGAAATATTTAAGTTGAATTAGTATATTCAGAACTGACACTTTCCAAATTATCTCATAAAACTTTTTAAACATCTGCATGTTTAAAATACTTGGGAAGAGACAAGTATACAGAACCAAATCACTGAACTATGAATTATTTTTATTGAAATCTATTAATTTATCTTTGGATTAAAACTCTATTTAGATGTATAGATGTCATATGAGCACAAAATGTGTTTCATTCATGTAATTTTGTTTTTAAGTATAAAAATTAAGACATAAAAATTATAAAAAATACAAATGTCAATGTGTGTGAAATCTTTTTAAGACATTGCTAAGCTCATTTGTTTAAATACTTTATATAACTGTTATTACACTAAAATCCAAGGTGTATTTTTTTGTTACAAAAACTCATGAGGTGCAGTGGCAAAGGTCTGTAATCATAGAAGTTAACAGGCTAAGACAGGAGAATCACTGTGAATTCAATCCAACTACAATAGTTCAAGGACTGCCTGAGCTAGATACCAAGTATCCATTTCAAGAAACCAAAACAAAGAAACAAAAACAATAAAAACAAAGCCCTATGCCCTCCAAAGCTTAAAATTCTACCTGGCTTTAACAGAAAAAAAATTCTAACTGATAGATTAAAATAAAACTATAGATTATTGAAAGATTTAGTTTGGTGGTATAATGGTTATGCTTAGTTATTAGCCACTTGGCTTGGGAGCCACAACCAGATTCCTAAAACGTACTTCTTGATATGTTTTGGTGGGTCATAGAGGTCTGATTTAGGTACTGTATCTAGCTCTTTGCTCTCTTCTCTCTGCTGCTGCTCTCCCTTCATCTACCTTCCAGTCACCACAAGCTAAGCCAGTTTGCTAGGTCATATCCTTCTAACATGATATTTCTGCCTTTGAGACAGTTTACTGGAATCTCAGAACTTTAAGTCAAATAAACCCCCTTTCCTTCAAGTAGTAAATGTTAAGTATTTGTCCCAACAACAGTAAAGCTGATACAACCGGTTATGTGGATTTGGCATCATGTAGACAAAACTACAAACTTATTAAAATTTCAATGGATTATAGTATTCTGCTAAGTGGTGTTTTATTCTATAATTTTCTCCAATGTGATGCTTATATATTAAGGAGAAATTTAGTCTTAAGTATGTTAATCTTCATCAATTGTTCCAAAAATGTTTCTTTTGAGAAGAATAATAGGAATGTGTTTTTGCTTCCACAATTAAGAGAATTTTCATTCTCCTAGTTTGCAAACCTTATGACTTTTTCTCTTACTACTGTGTTATCAGTACTGTGGTTTGTAAGAGAGGCACAAATTCAAAATTAAGACAAAAAGAAAAATAATTTGGTGAAAGAACACTCAGGAATTTCTTTTACTAGAGAAGGAAATCTGAGTGAGATGATGTTATGGTTTGTGTCTGAATATCCCCCGAAAGCTTCATGCTGTTACAGGTAGGGCTTTTTCAGAGGTGGCTGGATTTGCAGTGTGTGACCCTAGAATTGATTAATGGTGCAGTGCTATGCTCAAGGGCACTAAGGTTAAGGGTGTAAGTGCTACTCCTAGTAAGTAGCCTGGATAAGATATAAAGAATAGAAAGAGTGGTGGCTGGCACTTGGTGGCTTGCTTTTGCTGTCTGCAGCTTGGCATGGACTGACTCTGCTCTGCAGTGCACATCTGTCAAGCCACCCTGTCTTAGAACCAGTCAGTTATGGACTGAACCCCTAAAAACTATGACCTGAATAAACATTTTCTCCTTTAACATTGGGTGTTGGGTATTTTGTCTCAGCAACAAGAAAAGTAACTAAGATGATCAAACTTACTTAGTGATATTATCTCTACTTCACATTTCTGTTCTCTCTTTGAGCATGCTTAAAAACAAAAATACTAAGAATAAGAGATAATGTTGAAGGAAAATATGTCCCATTTATAACATATCCCTTATAAAATGAGGTCTTTGGAGCACAAGGAATGAAGTAAGTACACGAAAAACTGAGATTTATACTTGGTTTTGTTTCAATTTTTCATTCTGTTTTATTCAGATAGTTATATTGAGTTGAATTATCTAAACTATAGAAGCCTTGTATATTCTGTTGTGGCAAAAGCAAAAGTAATTGCATGAAAACAAACTGAACATTATCACAATATACATTAAACTATTGTGACTTCATTGGTTGTTTTTTTCTTTAGCATATAGCGTCAACTTTGATGAAGAATGTGGAACCTACAGTTAGTGTTAGTCAATTTATATTCACATTAAATTAGCAGTAGAAAATTTACTTATGAGTAGGAAATTTTATAATAGAGAAATACATGATAATGTGTACAAATAATTGACACAGGACATTTTTAGATTACAAAGTAACTGAAATAAAAGACATCTGTTCAAGATATTACTTTAGGCTAAATATCCAGTCCGATTTGCCACATGGTCAATATGATTGACTGGGTAGTAATTAATTGACAATTAACATAGGCCCTACACAAATGGTCATGAGTTTATTTGATGATTAAATATGGAAATGACCACAGATCTGAACAGCATACTATTTAGCAGAAATGTATGATTGCCTTTTTTGGTAAATATTCCATTTATCTGTACTAGTAAAGAATGTATTCTACACAGTATCAAGTCACTTACATGTATTTTTTGACTATTTCTGATTTAACTAATTGGTTTCACAAAAGGAAAATCTAAATTTTTCTACATATAGTACATTTCTTCAAGTTTCATACAAAATTCTACATTTTCCTGATTTTGCTTTTTCCTATGAAAGTGGAAATCCTGTAAGAATTGCTACTATGATATGAAATCTTTTATCATTTTCATTATGTTGTCAAAATTGTGGTTTGTATCATTTTAACACATACTACTGAAGATTAAAGATGGTCTATTAACCTCTCATTCCAGGTACTATTTTTCCAGTGTACTTTTTTCATCTGCATTGTATTTTCTCTACAACTAACAAAATGACATATTTTAAAATTTTGGTTATGCAGTTGCTTCAACAAAATTTTTACTTCCCCATGTAAATTACTACACAATAATAACTCCAAAACATACTTTACTATGTACACTTTCTGTAAAAAACAATCATTACATTTCCACAAGCAAAGGAACCAAATTAAACATTTATCTTATGTTATACTAAAAAATGACACAAGATTGTTTACTGATTTAATCTTGAAATGGTAAAATACCTACAACAATCAAAGTATGAGAAATCTTCTTGACTTTGGTTGGGAAATCATTCCTCATATTTTATACCAAAAACAGAAGTCACGAAACTAAAATATAATCGGGACTGTATCAAACTAAAAAAAAAAAAAAAAAAAAAACCTTCTATGAAGCACAAGAAACATCAGAATTCAAAGACAAACTATGCAAGTGAAAATATTTCAATACCACATATCTTGCAAATGTTTCTTTTCCAAAACATGAAAATATCTGCTGCAATTCAATATCAGAAAAAAATTTAAAACTAGATGTTCCATTTGACTCATCTATTCCCATTCTTGGTATCTTCTTGCAATAATTAAAATCTTCATACCACCATAATGTATGTATACCCATGTTTATATAGCACCAGTTTGCAATAGCTAAATCTTGGAAATAGTCCAAATATCCATCAATCAGTGAATAAAGAAAACATGATATATATATATATATATATATATATATATATATATATATATAGTGGAATATTAATCAGTCTTATAGGATTAAACTTCAGACAGTTCTAGGTAAATTGATACACCTTGAGATCATACTCTTATGTGAAATAAATGGAACGCATGTAAATATTGCATTCCTTTTCTAGTGTGAGAAACTGAAAGTTTTCTCTAAAAACCAAACTGTACAATAGGGAAAAAAATGTTCAACTGTGAAAGAGAACTAGAATGGGGATAAAGAGGAAAGAAAAAAGCAAAAACAATGTGGAAAGATGGAAACAAATAAGGAGGGTACGGGAAAGTGAAGGGAGTGAAAAGAATGGGGCAAAAAAGAAGAATCATGCTGTATCATGTCCATGTCCAAATTCCCTATGATGAATGTGAGATTATATACATGTATCCAGTAAACATTTAATTTTTTTTAAAACCACATTAAAAGTGGACAAAAGACATTTTCCCAAACATGATATATGCAGGTATATTAAAAGGTATTCAACATCATCAATCATTAGGGTTAGCCATCTTAACAAACATGAGGCCATCATTTTTATCAAAAAAAGAAAATAATAAACATTGACAAGAATGTTGACACACTGCTGCCCTTATATATTGTTTCAGGAATATAAAATGGTATAGCCAACTCATGAGGAACACAATACGGTAGTTACTCATAAATTCAAAGTAGAGCTACTCTATCATGAAGCAATTCCACACCTATGTATCTGAAAGAATTGAAGACAGGATTTTAAAGTGTACTTTGCACTGTCATATTCATCATAGCAACACTAACAATAAATGAATACAGAAAATATATTATAGTGTATACCTGTAATAAAGATATTTGGCCTTATGAATAACAATGAAATCATGCCATACAATGCAACATGGATTAACAATGAGCACATTATATCAAGAAAGTTACAGAAGGACAAATACTGCATGATGCCCTCTATATCTTATCTAGTAGAAATAAATATACAGAAGCAGAGAGTAAATGGTGATCGTTAAGCAGAGGTTGGGCAAAAGGACAAATAGGAAGTTGCTCTTCACAAACATGAAAGTTTAGCTATAGAAAATTAAAAACAAAACTAAACATGTTACACAATAATGTAAGTGTAGTTAGTTCACTCCTAAATATCTGTTAAAAGATATATTTGAATATATTTTTATCATAAAAATAAATATATTGATATAGGAAAACCACAGCACTCATTATTTGGATAAATTAAAAAAGAAATCCGGTTTCACATGTTTTGGAAAGTAATCCTAATTAACATGAAAATAAAATCATGCCCTACAGTCTTTCTTAAAATTGTACATAAAAGATTTGATATGAGCTGTCAATGAAGTGATTTGGGGGTATGAAATGATCTAAACAGTATAGATATTTGAAAAACAACTTCCTGTCCTAACTTCTTAATTTACCACCTAGGACACTGTACACCAGTTATTTAACCTACACCTTTCCCTTGTTCAATAAGTGTAAAGAATCCTGCTTTATTTGCTCTTTTCCAGATAATCATGTATTTCCACACCTCTCTAAAATTTCTGACAGTAATATTTCTGCTTGAAAAGTGCTTTTACCAACTCTGCTAAACATTTCATCTTCAAGTTTCCCATAATCATTTTCTGGTGTGTCATCTGTAACGTACATAGGAATAATGATTTCATCACACATATTCAAGGACAGAGAAACTCTGAACACGGAACGGGAAAAAGACACCAGCTGACAGGTGCTGATGTGTTGGTGTCTTTTGCATCCAAGCAACTGTTTAAGCCTTGGATTGGAGGCTGAATAGGCACTGAAATACACAATAAGGAATGTGCCGTGGGGAATTCTTCACTCATATTAAAAATAAGTCTCTTCAGTTGTTTTCAGTCAAACAATTTCAAATAATAATCACTTAATGAATAAACTGCCTAATACTTACTGTTTCAAAGAGGCATTTTGTAAATCTGACAAGGTCTTCTGTTTTCAGTGATAAGCCATTGATATAGAAGAATGAAACTCCCAGTCTACTATGTCTGGTATGAGTTCATGTTCTCTAAAATCAAAGAATGAATTTCAGGAACAAAGGAGATTAAGAACAGAACATATTTATTGAGAAAAAAAAAGCTTCTGTCTGAGAGAAACAGATGGGGTCCCAAGCAGGTTGCCAAGGACTGTCTTTTCTAAGGACTTTTATAGAGTAAAATCATGGGGTGAGATGGATTCAAAGTGGGGAAAACTAGGAAATCTCAAGGCAGATGGGCATAAGGTGGGGCAGAACTATGGTTAGACAATCAGATTAATAGTTCAGGTAAAATTGATTACATTGGGGACAAATGGGGAAGTGAGTCATGTAGAAAGCAGACATTCTTAAAGAGCAGTGACTCTTCCCTAGGGGGTTGGAATTGTGACTCCTAACTTCCTCAGGAGTTGTAGGGAACTATTTAGAATATTGGTCCTTAGGTTATAGATACATTTGTTTGATCCTTTGTCTTGAGGCCTGGTCCACAGCAGGAGGTGTCTGTCTCACAGTTGCAAGGTATTTGGGCTCCTTTAAGGACCCAGCCCTGTCTCACTGCCTGTGGTATTTCTAACTAACTCAGCTGGCTATAACTGCATTTTTAATCACTCAGTTTCCTTAGAAATGATTCTTTTAAATTGTATTATTCTTCCAAACATAGTACATCCTAGCAATTACTATTTGCTTAAAAGGTATGTTTCTTTTCTGTCATAGGTATAAATGACATTGGACCCCAAGTACACCAGATGGGAGTTTTAAGATGAGTAACAAAACATATCAATCCTACCTGGGTTTTCACCTACCTCTAACTACTCAGATGCAACAGCCAACACATACCCCAAATTCTCAAACACAAATAATATGCAAATTGGGGATGATTAACCCATATCAGTTAAATACATTGCAACCTTGATTTGTTTTGAATTCTTTTATTTTACTTCAAAGTATATTATGACTTCATGTGGTTCAGCTTTCAACCATTATGTGACAGACAAACAAAAAAGAATACTGTAGTCATTATTATAAGCCTCTGAACCAGTTCCATTTACCATTAGCTGACTAATCTTAAAAAACAAATGATAGTTTTAATTTAAATTAAGAACACTGTTTTAGCCATTTTCTTTGTCACCGGGACAAAATATGCAACATTTGCATCCTAAATTAAGGACAGGTTTATATTGAGCCACACTTACATCCCATCATCTGTAGGCTCCAGGACAGGATAGAACAGCAGAGGAGAGAATGCTCAAGTTATGGTATCTGGGAAGAAGTAAGCTAAGGAGAAGACCAGTGAAAGGAGTCTCCCCTGCCACACCCACAGTGTTCTATTTCTTCCTACCAGATTCCTCCTTCTAACAGGAATTCAGCTAAAAACAAAACAAAACCCTCCTAATCTAATCACTGTCCCTGATGCAGACCTATTACCCTTGAGGCTTCTGAGGAACACCTAGACATTAATCATAATAGGTAGCATCCCCTTCCTTGATAATTCTGTACTCTACCATTTTATGTTCAAAATTACATGAATTAGACCAATCTCAAAGTAAAGGTGAGTCTTTCTGGAACTGTTTATGTTTCTTAGCCACTATTTCCCAAATGACAATTTTAATGTGGTCATGTCACTTAAGATTAAATATCAAAATGTAAACAGAGTATGTAAAGGCATTAAAACTCTTCAAATATTATAACAAAAGTTGAAATCTAGAAGCAGAAACCTCTTCTTTACCAAAAAAGAAAAGCTGTTTGTTTTTCATTTAGTAAAATTAACATAATACCTCTTAAATCTGATGCCTGGAAACTGAAAATTAATTCTGTGTCTCTAGTGAGTAGAATAAGTTATTTAATGCAAAAGTTTGATCACATGAAGTTTCTTTTAGGTTGTGTGTCACTTAGTAGGACAAGCACTCTACCCTCTATATAATTTTACTAGAACTGCATAATTATGAAGAGAGGACTTCAGGAAAACAAAAGGGAGGAAAGAAGCTAGAGTTGACAAAGGCTAGACTTTCTGTACAGTGGGGAGCATGCTAGTAAGAGAGGATGTTAACTTGATTCACCCATGAGAAAAGCACAGTGGTAAGTCACAAATCTTGCCCAAAGGCACAAATCAAATAATTGAAACAGCTTGGTTTGGCTACAGTCAGACATTTGTACTTCCTGTTCAGGGTTTCTTCTACTAAAGATAATGGATTCTCCAAACACATGTAAATCTAATTCTATTTCTATAGGTCAAATAATTGAAAATTGCTTTTGAAAGATGGGAAAAATGTATTCTTATTAATAACAAATGTATTAATGTTTATTATAATCAATCTAAAATATAGAGAAAACTAAAATTCTGTTGTCACTTGAAGTATAATCTTATTTTAAATACAATGATTGAGGCATATCATACACAAGAATAATTACTTCATGTTGTTCTTACAATGTAAATCCTAATGCATTTCAGAACAAAAGCTGAATTCATTTTCTAAAAATACTGGTGCCACAAATTGTTATTCTGACTAAAGAGAAACAAAAATATATCATTGAGGATCATGACCAAAAATTTGAAATACTGTCAAGGACCATCATTTTCACCCCCAATAGGAACAGTTTCTCCAGCATTTTGATTGGCATTTTGAAATGTACTTGTGAATAAAACAGAAGGAAAATGGCATTCTTCACATTCAAATGCCCGCATAGAGATAATAATGGAAGCAATGTTTTATGGGTCATTGGGAAAGGCAATCCCATCTGCATGTTTGTTTCTGAGGAAGATAAGAGTGGAGTGAGTATTCTTCCGCGTCATATAACCCAGACTAGAGAGAAAACTAATAGAAGATGATTGATTTACTACAAAAACCCTGAGCAACAGAGGGTGGATGAAATAGGAAAAAAACAGAGAGGGAGAGAGAGAGGGAGAGAGAGAACAGGAGCTAATCCATATTGTTTCATATTGTGGTAAATTTAAACACCAAGAGTCCTGAACCCACTATTTGCCACCTAACTTTATCCTTTCTCATTCCCTTAAGTGTAAAAAGAGAATGGAATTATAGAAAATGACAGACAAAATGAAAACAAACAAACAAAAACAAAAACAAACAAACAGGTTTTTCTCTGTTTTCTGTTATTTTCCCTGACTAAAAATGGTATCTGTTCTGGAATGAAAGATTAATAGTGAAGGAAATTCCTCAACCTTGCTCAGATACACAGTTCTGTACTGATAGGCAATAATAAGAGACAAAAAGTCCCTTTTGCAGCACCATTTTCAAGATTGTTTGATTTGAGAGGTAAAGGAAGAGATAGGATTAATCTATTCCTTACTGTTCCCATTTCTTTCTTATCCTTGGCAAACTCCTTTTTAATGCCACCCCTTTCCTCTAAGGAAGTACAAACAGTATTTCCTTCTATTTTTCAGTAGATCCACCAAAAATAATTTTTATTTTGCATTTTTATGTAGAGAATAGAAAAAATAGATCATGTATATTCCTAGTGGTTGTGTATGGAAAAGATTTGGCTCTTCATTTTTCTAATTTTTATGTTTTTACTGAGTAAAACAAGGAAGTAGCATAGTCTAGTGGCCTGAGATTAGTAAATGTTAAATGAAATTTACAAGGAGGTAAATAGTAATGTGTTTTGCACAATAATTATTAGAATGTGTTAAACAAGTGGCTGGGTTATACCTTTTTCACTAGTATACATACATGTATGCAAAAGCATGCAAACACATACATGCATTCATATGATCTTTATTGGATGACACAGTTTGATGTGATTTTAAAATCTGATAATGTATTCTAATTTAAGAGTTAAAGTCCCTTGATCATATTGTCCTTCTTAGTCAACCTTTGAATCAATGTCTTAAAAATGAGCAATTAATGTATTGTCAATCACTTTTAACTAACATTGAAAACAGATATTAAGTGAGTGATCACAATTTGATTTTCAAGCCTTTGAATATACCTGTGAGAATGGTAAAGATACCAATATAAAATTAATTAGTCACATATGAGCTACAATTGGAGTTCTGCTAGGTTTTCTGGTAAAAAGCAAGATGGACCAAGATACAAATATATGGTCAGGTAATAGTAAACCAGATTGATTTTCTGTATCAAGATGTAATTAACATCCTGTTGTTATGTTCTGAGTTTAACAAAGGTGTTGTGTAACTTGAGTGTGATCCAGGTTCATCATTCATGGAACCTTAGAGTGGTGTATTTTGGTTTAAGCAAAATAGGTGTTTTGTATGGACACTATAAATCCAGGACTATAATTTTCCCTTAAAAGTTTGTCACACCAGAGGTGAATCTGAGTACCAGTTTTGACAATGTAATGTCATTCATACCATTCTATTTTATCTTACTTGTTCTGTTGTATTCAGAAAATTAGGCTAATCAATCAAACAAAGCAAATAGCCACTATGACATCAATATCAATGTGAACTGTGTGAACATTTCACTGTGGTTTTGATATGCCCTATTTTATCTTATTTCCCAGATGTAATATTAGTACACATTCAGTAAAGTGTGCTATGAAGAAACTGGTAAGTATATTTATAAACATTTTAAAATCAGTGATATATTCATCCTCACCGAGTCTTCTCCGCTTTATAATAAATAGCTGCAAATTATGTTGTTTGTCAGGTGTTTCTGAATTTACAATTTATTTCCAATATTTAAACAATTTCTTTGTGACATCTTTAAAGATTTTAAAAATATCATGTCCTTTAGATATATATTGTGGATGAATCTCAATACCATACTCACTGAAAAGTGAAAAATTGAGAAAAATTCAGCATGACTACAGATTTGTTGACTTTAGAATAGATATTGAGCTAAATATATTTATACCCATAAAATATTTTATCTTAGATGTTTCAGGTTATTTGTTCAAAAATAAATAACTCTCCATGATCTTATTACCTGATCACATCTTATTCTTTACTGTAGAAATAGAGAGAGTAGAAAATAATTTCTTAGGACTTATAGTTTACAAAAAGTCATGATTAAACAGAGAAAGACAAAACAAAATCAAAAGCAAAATTGCAAGAATATTAAAGTTAGGAGATCATTGTTGTAGTCAGGGATTATGCAAAGAACAATTAGAATCAGGACACATAGTTTATAATGTTATTTTTATGATGGTCACCTAGAGTTAATATAAGAAAAAGCAGGAAATCTATCCACATCACTAAAGACATAGAATATTTATCCAAGGGCCTGAATCCCACAGAAATGTACCACATGAATCCAAACAAAGTGCTCACGACAATGCCTCCTACAAGTCCAACCGGAGGTCTAGAGCCCACAAGGACTCACACTAATCTCTTTTACAGATCCATGCTGGGAAGGCCCAACCATCAGTGGTGGAAGCCAGAAAGTCTATGCCAGCAGGGTGAAGTAGCTGTGCTGCTAATTTTAAGGTTATATACTGGAGCCAAGAAATCACACTCACAACAAAGACCAGGGCTGTCCTGGAAAGCACCACAACCATCCTCAGGGCCTCAGTTAAAGGGAGGCCCCAAGCTCCTTCAACAACAAGCACAGTGGGGTACATACCAGGAAGCCAGAGTGACAAGTTCATCCTGGAGACCAAGCAGCACACGTCTTCCCCTCTGGAGCTAGGAAGCAATGCTTGATGTGAGGACCAGAGCTTCTCCAGGAGAATCAACGGCTCAAATAACATGTAGAACCCATAACGCCTCAACCCATTAATTCACCAACGCACTAAAGCACTAATGTGAATTGCTTCTCCTTCTCCACATCTCCATTTATACTGGCAACTTTCTGCAGGTGAAACATCTACACTCAGCACCATGCTGATGTAATTCAGCTGGTGTTAAGTTGACCACTAGTTCTTAATCCATAGCAATCATGAAAGGAAATGAAATTAATTTGCTTTCAAAACATGAAGGGGAAGCAAAAGTCCATGATTTTTCTTTCTAACCACCAACTCTGGAAACTTTCTGGGAAACGCTTCTGTCTGCAGAGACTTCCAATATTTATTTATAGCTGTCATATGATACAAAAGATGCAAACTTGTGACAGCTCTACCTTGTACTTGCTCTAATGGAAATTGCTGAACAAACAGAATTATACATATTGCATGTTTACCTGCCTGTGTGAAAGATATTGAAAAACATGCTAGCCCTCATTCTTTCTTAAGAAGATTAATGAAGAATATTTCACTAAGTTATACAATTTTAGACCTAACACAATGAATATAAATAAAGAATATTTACATTTTAATGGTTTACAGCAAAGGAAGAAAGATGAAATAGCACCAATAATAACAGCAACAATGATAACAAAAAAATAATATAAAATGTCATGCTGTCATTAAGATGAAAGAGATATATAAGTATTAATTTGTCATGGTTCTGAAAATCAAAGAGCTCACTGTTTTTTTCTACCTATCTATTATCATCATCTTCATCATCATTTTCTATCTATAGAAAATGCTCCATCAACAATTAAGAAAGAGGGCCAGGGATTTAGCTCAGTGGCATAAGCGCCTGCCTTGCAAGTGTGCGTTGTGAGTTTGATCCTCGGTACAAAAAAAAAAAAACAATTAAGAAAGAGTTTATATTAAACAGCTAAGTATTTGCAATTGACTCAGGTGTTTTTTTTTTTGTTGTTGTTTGTTTTTGGTCATTGTATTGTTTTTATTAGATTTTACTTATTGTATTTCTCAGCAGCAAAGGGTTAAGTATTTTGGGGTTTCTTGCATCAATGAGTACCTTAAAAGAAAAATCTTTCACTTTCTTCTTTATCCTGAAAGTTTGTTTAAACCAAAGCCTTCCATTCTATTTTAAAATTTGCTTAGAGAGGTCTCCACGGTGTATGTGTGTTGCTGAGGGCAGGTATTCTATGTCCCCTCTCCTTGAATCTGGTCATACTCGTGATTCAGTGGCATATAATTCAGTGTAGCAGCCATGATGCTAAGGGAATAATTAGTTTATTTTCTTGGTATAACAATACCTGTACTTGATGCCCTGAGCAAAGAAGATGGCTGTCGTAAATCATCCTATGAAGAAGATTATGCTAACTCATGGAAAGAGAACACATGGATAGTTCCTGACTCTATAAAGAGAAAAAGAGGCCTAGCTAATCACAATTTTTCTGTTCATCTCTTTCAGCCTTTAACATGGTCTAACAGCATCTTTCTAAGATACAAGGAACAATACTCCTGAATGGACATTTATGAATTCCTGACCCATAGGTAATTGTTTGTTTTAAGCCTGTATGTTTTGCGGTGGTTTGTAATCCAAAAAATAGATATTGGCAATGTGTTTACTCTTTATATTTGGGCCTTTAACATAAGGAAATCAAATTCTTGGACAGAATTGAATGGTGTTTGCATTTTACAATTTCTCAATATTTGGACCATCTTCTAATATTTTAAATATATTTAATGCTTTTCTTTACAAACAGACATGTTTTCTGATGACATATAAACTATTTGATAAGTAGATTTGTATTTTACAGAATGTCTTTAAAACAAATGATACATTGATTGGTATTTTTTAAACAATAGATCATCAGTGTCAAGACTAGGTATGTGATAACTATCTTAAAGCATCATGATAGTTACTTTTCTCTCACTGCTGAGATAAAATAGCAGATGCTCAAAATTAAGAAAGGAAAGGTTTAGTTAGCTTATAGTTTGGTAGTTTCAGTCCCTAATCTTCTCGCTCCAACACAGTGTGGCAGAGTAGCAACAGTTTATGGCAGTGGAAAAATTGCAAAAGCAACATGAGCAAAAAGGGAGGCATGAGAGCTCAAGGTGATTGTAGCATTCATACCCATAATCCTAGCACTAGACAATTAATCACCAACTCTGAATGTCTGTCCTCATGACTGCATGAGTCTTTGGGGGCACATCTAGACACAAACCACTGACAAGGATAGTACCTAACTTGGTAATATATTAATTTATCAAAACTAACAAAGGCTAAATTTGTTGAAAAACAGAATATGAGATGTCCAATTCTATGCAAGGTGAAAGAGGATCTTGGTGATATGGTCCTGCATAAGCTTCATAGTTACTCATTTCTTAGGGAAGAGTACAAATGTATACAAGTGTATATGTATGTGTACACATAATGCATATAAAAACACAAAAATATGCATGCATAAATAATATGTAAAATTCTATTGATAAATCACATATATATCATTGTATTATGTATATTCACGAATATATGAATAAATATGGCAAAACCAAGTCTTAATATAGTAAAAAAAAGGGAAGAAGAATCATAGGGCATGAGAGATTTGTGAGAAAATTTGCCAGTGTGAGTGATCTTGGGAGTCATAGGAAGAGATAGCGTGACTATTTCAGAAATAAGACTCATACAAAAAATGAGCGAGTAATTAAAAAAAGTCACCAGGGCTTTGAGAATAAGCTTCATTTTCTTGACAAATTGTTCTATACCTGGTTCTTCATTTCTTCACTTCTGAAAGTCAAATATTTTTGCAGTCAATACTAGCTCATAGTATCACATTTACACAAAATTACATTAATGTGTTTGCTTTCATTTTTAACATTTTAAATGAACCACATTTAATTTGATGTTTTGTGTTTAGCTAAGACCAAGAGAACTTCCAAAATGAATATAAAAATGGTGTGCTCCATTACTCACACTATGCTGCTTAGATGTATTAGATTCGGTTCTAGTCATTCTACCTGTACTAGATTTGAGGGTACAGACAGCAATCCCGAAAATGACAGGATATAGTATGGTAATCATCCTTAATTTCCTATTAACTTAATCTTAAAGCTCTGTAAAACCTACACTGTTTTACAATGACTGATGGTAATCAAATCTGGTGTGTTGAATTGCTGTTTTGTATTGATAGATTTTATTCAAAGCTGTTATGATTGATAGTATCAAGTCTGAGAGTATAGGCTCCTGACAAGATTCACTAGAATATCCACTCTGGTTTGATTATTACCTGCCTTTGAAGTTTTAAACTGTCTACAATGTTTTATTTTTAATAATATTGTTATTTACTGCTATATTCAATTATACTGTTACATTCAATTATGCCTGATGATATAGACAATTCTATTGAAGATAATAAGAAACAACACAGTAATCATTGTAGATCACCTTGTACTGGGGTTTTATTAGACTTTTTGGTTTCATGTTTTTATAGGAATTTATTTTGTTTTGTCTTGCTAAGTTTTGTTTTTCCCTCTAACACAGAAAGTATAGAAATACATGCAGAGATTCATGCATGGGTAGCTGTTTACACTCTCATTGTTTGACTCTCTACTTTGTATGCTTTAATTTTGTAACTTGAACAACTATTTCTAAGAGGACAATATGTAATTTATTAACTAATGATTTCTTATTGTTTATCTTTTTTTTTGGAATTCTGTAGTACCTCTACCCTTTACATGCTTTTGTTTCTCTTTAATAAATTTTTAAAAAATGGTGTGCTCTTTTGAGTTTGCAAGGATTTGACAAAGAAATATGGAGATGACATCAAAGGAAACCATAAGATCTCGTGAATTCTCAACAATTTGCTATAAAAACTGGACAGCTCAACTAAATTGAAACAGTGAACCTAGGTCTCAGCTAAACCAGAAACAATGAAACACTTCATTTCAAACCCTGACCAAGGTCTAGACAAACTTGACTTTCTTCTCAAATTGAACTCCCAAATAGCTGAGTTCGCATGCTATTAGATTTGAAATGAAATCTCACTTTGACATTTTCTGATGAAAAGGTGACTCTCTTTAAATTCAAAATAAGCACAGACATATATTTATTTAAGTGTCTGGAATATACATGAAAAATAGCATTAAAAAACCAGCTCTCCACTGTTTTAAAACTCTGTTTACTTTTGGAGTAATGATGGCCACATATTCTTCAATATTACTTTAATCAGTAGGTTAGTTATATTTGTCTTCCCATTAAAAATGAGCTGGCTAATGATCTCCTAGTAGAGTACAATAATGTTATGCCGATGTCTCTGGGTCTTTCTTTTATAAGAACTGGCAGGTTGTGTGTATTACATTTTGAAAAATTTACTTTTTAAAAAGTAACTCACCAGGTATGCAATATACTTACTGGAAAGCCTACAAGGAAAGTCTATAAAGTGGATTCTTCATGGTCTAGCTTTCCAGAGTCTCTAACAAGATTCTTAATGTCTGAGTAAAGATACTGTCATATCTCTAGACTTGTCCAGGAACAAGATGAGTAACTTGAGTATTATAGGCAGTATTACAAAGACAAATCCCACCTAAATTTATTACAAAATATTTTGTTTTAAGCCATACATTTTGGGGTGTTTTGTTATCCAGACAAGCACAACAGATTATAATATTAACCTAGTTATTTACTGTTTCATGATGCATGATATTTTAATTCTGTAATATTATACTCTGTTTTTAATAATTTGTATCAGGTTTAATTTTATAGTTTTATAAAGTATGCACTGAAAATAAAATTTTCTTTCAAGGAAGCAATGATGTTACTAACCAATGATTCTTTTTTTCCAGTTAATTCATTTCTTGAGAGTAATCATGCCATACAACGCCCAGGACACAAGCCCAAGATTTAAAATTACCATACATAAAAAATATCCACAAGTTACAAAAAGTATGACGTTCATAAATCATTGTTCAGAATTTTTCTCAGGGGTTACAAAAACAAGTCACGTTTATCTTATATGTGTCCTTTCACAAGGCTAGAAGTCATAAAGTCAGCTGCTTTTTAAATTGATCCTGATTTTTGCCATATAAATGACTAATTTCTGCACCATTGATTCAACTAGTCATGCAGTCAATAACACAACAGAAAACACCATGAAGAACAGACTATTTTTGAATGCTTTATTGAAAAGCCTGGCAATAAATTTTTAAAGCATAAACTGTATTGTCGTTTACTGCTTTATAAAAAAGTCATCTAAATCTTTGAGGATAATATTCAAAGAACAATTCTAACATCTCAGTGAAGAATAAAACTTATTTTCTTATTTATAAACTAAACATAATGGATATATTATAAAAATTAACACAAATAAATCAATATATTAAAACTTAAGAGAGCATATAAGAAAATAAATGAAATACTGAAGAACAGTTTACATAATACTCAATAAATAATGTTATGCCAGTTTCTCTATCACATGATAGAGAAGGCACTGGATTTTACAGACTTGCAAAGATGCTAGAAAAATGTCTAAATCATTCCATTAACAATATTTTTATTAATCTTATTGAATAATCATAATAACTTTTTATATTCCACAAATTCAAATCATAAAAATTACTTGTCACTCAGTAAAACATTGACTAGTTTTGTATTTGCTATCCTTCCAAATTTTAAAATTTTAAGTACTGTAATTCAATTAACTAACTCAGAAAATAAATAATTTTTGAGCAATTATCATATATTGTCCTGAGATGACAAGTGGCATTTGAAAACAAGAGAGAAAGCATTAGTTCTCTTCTGAAACATGCACTTAGTGTAAATGTGTCTATGTAAGTGGGAAATAGATGCCAAGGAAACAAAACAAAGAGTAAATTATGAAGAATTTAGAAAATAAAAAGAAAACAGATAAATGTAAGCAGTTTGTAGAGAATGATGGAGATGGGAAATGTAAGTGCTATTGCAGAAAAAGTTTTAATAGCTGATTCCTTGAATAAGGAGTCACTTGAACAATGACCTCTAGAGAATGACAAACACAGAGAGATTAAGACACAGTATTGCATTCCAGGTAATCTGTTGGAGAGTTTTGTTTCCACTCTACTTCATAATTCTCTGTGGGTTTTTTTTTCAGATTTTTCCAAATTAAAAAAAATTATAGATGTTTATAAAATATGGTATGATCACTTGATACTGTCAGGTTCCTGAACTAGACAGCTTCCCAACTAGGAGAGAAAAAACTCCTCCAAACAGATCTGTTATTTACACCTGGGGGCCATGGCCTTCCACAGGATGCTACAGCTGTCCCCACACAGCTCAACCTGCAAAGAGTTGGTTCCATGAAAAAAATACAAGAGAGGTGCTGTGCCTCCCAACTCTGTCTGTCACCTTGCCTTAGAACTCCTACTCAGCAACTCAAAATTTTATACATCCCTCGGCAATACCTCCTCCCCTACCTAAACTACCCTATAAAAACACCTCACCTTTTCTCAGGGCCAATGATCTTTTTGGTCTTTTGCTCTTGGTCCAATCACACTCAGTCAGCAATAAAGTCCTTGCATGTTGCTTCAGTTTTGTCTGCATCAGTGGTCTCAGTTGCACCTTAGTTTAGCCTAACAGATACATATATATTTTGGTGTATATATTTTGGTTCCATTGTATAATTTTTAATGCTCTTTCTCTTTAATTTTCATTTTCTATTACCTTATTAGATTTGGCCTTTTCCTTCAAATATCAATCCATATAATTTGATATCCTCTCTAAATTTTTATGATTTGTAATTTTTTTATTCTTTATGATTCATTCACATTATTGCTCACATTATGTAACAGAACAAACCTTAGGTCAGACATTTGAGATATGGCATTATACATTAAGTATTGTGCATTAAATATCATGTTTGTCACACTTAGGAAGTGGAAAAAAGTTTTTAAAAGACTAAAATTTTTAATGTAGAATATTAAAATTTTTTATTTCATGTATAAAAATTATGTCTTTATATAAAATGTGTTAAAAATAATCTAAAATCCTTATGTAAAACTATGTCTAATATGTATATTACATGTATAATTTTATATAATACATATATTTTGAGGTTGAATGGCACCACTTCTGCTGAAGAAGTTTCATGTGGATTGGTGTATTAAACACTGGGACTGAAAATAGGGAAAGTATCAGGAACCCCTGAATTGGGTCCTAATTTGCCAGGTATGAAGGTGTATAGAGCACTCAAACAGCAAGAGACAAAATGGCAGTGCAGTAGGGATTCGCAGGGAACAAAAGGTCATGAGGCTGTCAGAACCTCAGTATCTACTGATTACTTATGTATCACGGACAATGGGTAAAGGATAGTGAGTGCTTTCTGGAAAAATAGTGGAGACCATGGTAGGCTAGTAAGAAAAACAAAGCATTTATGCAAGGATGAAACAAAGAGCAATAAGGAAACTATCATGGCCCCAAGTGCCTTATTGTCCTCAGTGGGTCTTATCCTGCCCTCTGAGCAACCACAGTATCACTAGCAATAGGGCTTCGGCTGAAACCAGAGGGAAGCAGGAAGTCTCTGCCATCCAATTTGGCTCAAAGGGCAGGACAAGGTCAGCCTTGGACATTCCCTAGACTCAATTTATCACCTGTGGTCCCGAAGGTCAACCTCGAACATTCCCTAGACTCAGTTTATCACTTGTGATCCCCAACACCACAAGATAACGGTGACTGAAAATAGAAGGCAGACCAAGAATCAAAGATATAGAAATGAGGGGAGATATATTTAGGCATTGGATAGCAGAGCACATTGAAGCTGAAATTTTATACTTTAGAAAAGAAGATATTTTCAGGCCACTTTGTGAAAGTCCTTGAAAAGAACTATAAAGGATTTCAAACAAACAAACAAAGAATTGAAAAAATTATAGTTGGTTTTGACATCATTAATCAATTTTGTAGAGCTGCAAATATTCAGAAAAGTTGGAAGTTATAATTACTGTTTAGAATGAAAAGAAATATCCACTGCCATCCTCAATCAAAGTAGGGACCAAATGACACAAATGTGGAAGAGTGACAAATTATGATTTCAAAAAACCAATGCCCATAGTCCTTAGGTTTTGGTAGAATTTTATAAAAATATTGAATAAATGAATACATTTGACTGAATTGGTCTTGGTTAAAGAAAATTCAAAAGAGGAAATATAATAAAAAAATAAAATTTTATCCCTACTTAAAGGAAGACTACCAATGCATGTAACTGTGAAATCAATCAGATTTTAAAGTAAAAACTATCCATGAATTTTTATTTCCAGTGTATTTCTTCATATCAGTCAAGTCTGGGTCATACCAGCCTGTACAGCCACTATGATTTTAGAGTTCATTGTTATAAATATAGCAAACAAGCCAAAAAGATTAAATGTCTTATTATTGATCAGTAAATATGCAGTACACTAAGTGTGATGTTCTCCCTAAGAATTTTTCTCTACTTTTTGTAAAATAAAATCTATAGACAAGTTAAAGTTCCATTCAACTGAACTCCAACTTGTATTCAGAAATTTATCTACATCCATTATCATTTCTCATTTGTTTTCCTGCAAAGGACTTCAGATCATTTTTACTGAAATTCTACATGGATTTAGATGATATAATTAATATTGTATTACCTACCTCAAATTTGTTAAGAAAGCTGATATTATTTCTTCACACACACTCATATGCAATACCAATGAATGATGATAGACATGCCAATTCATTTGACTGTGGTAATCATTAGGCAATATACATATATTATATATATATATATATATATATATATATATATATATATATTATCATATTTTACATTTTGAATACATACAACTGTTATTTATCATTTGAAAAAATAGACTAACATGTAAAGAAGAAAGGGTTTTGATGAACAGAAAAAGGATACCATCCACCCATAGGTAATCACTTTCAGTTGGTGAGCAAGTGGTTATGTGCTGAATATACCGCACATATGTGGATCTTTTTCTATAAAAAACTTGTACTTTTAACATTGCAGAACTTTTCTTGGTTTGTCTGATTCTCCGATATTGTTTATAATTTTCCCCACATGGATTTAAATGATTCTCTATGGTAAAGACTGCAGCTCTCATGATGAAGCTTTCCACAGAATCCAATTCAGGAAACACCCTTCTACCATTTTACTATAAACTACTGCTACAATAGAACATAAATACATTTGCCCAGAAAATAATAAGGGTGTTGACCCCTATTTCATGAAGAGCCTCTGCCAGAAGTGTTGAACCCAGTAACTCTTATTAATATCAGGCACAGGGATTATTAGTATCAGGTACAGGATACTTGACCTCCACAAATATCCTGAGTCTCTGTGACATGTGGACAGGTCAGGCTTAATTATCCAGCCACATTTTCATGCTCTAATTTCTGATCTCAATTCCATTTTAAAGTATTAAAATAAAAATAGCCAACTGCATACAACCAATATAAGTATTAGCATTGTTGCCCATTCTTTCATAGTAATAAAGGAAAAATCAACATGTTACTTTAATTTAGGAAATATTTTTGACCTTCCTTAATAATAAATCATCTGACATATTGGAGAAGAAATTGAAATTTAATCTTTCTTTAAAGCTTTTCTAAAAAAACCTCAGGCAAAAATGCATTCAGAATTAGGTTTAGATTGCTGGGAACTGAGCTTTTGAAGGAATCCATCATAGGATTGCTGCTGAATAAAAAAGAAATAAAAATTACATAGGTCTTATGGACTTTCAAGAAGAGAAAACATGAAACAACAAACAGATGTAATGACAGTTATATACAATTAATTGAGAATTTAAAGAAGTAAACTGTTAAGAATGTACTTATGTGGATGAAGAAAAGGAGGAAAATGTATCAAGAAATGTATGCTGGGAAGAAGTTTGGAGGCCTAAACCAAGAAGCCATATTTGGAACAGTTTAAATGGAGAAGAAAGAAGCAAAGTGGTCTCAGGGCATCTCTACTTAACTAGTATGAACACATGTAAGGCTGGTCCATTTGGTCTATTTGGCTGAGGATGTTGCTCAGTGGTAGAGTGTATTTTACAACCTGGGTTCAGACTCCAGCACCAACAAAGAAAAAGCAAAACAAGCCAAATTAAACAAACATATAATGACAACCCTTAGTAAAGCATAATGAATTATATTAGTTATTTTGGGGGTCTTCCATTCCTATCTCTAAATACTTCTCATGAAAAATTTAATAACAGTAAATTGTGTTCAAATTTATCTGAGCAAAACCACACTCATTCATAGATACTGACTCATTGGAGCATCTTCCTTTACAGTGGTCTGTAGTCTGATAATTAGTGTATAGTGATCACATTCACAGTCTTAGATTTTACCAGTTTTTCTTGTACTTTCAAACAAGACCAAGTTTAATATAGTCACCTTCCTCTTCCATCCCTAAAACTTCTGCTTTAAAGTGGCAATAAAATTGTCACACATAGACCCACAGAGATAGTGATAATGAGGTAAGAAATGGGGAACTAGATGGTGATACAGCATGCCTGAGGTTCAAGACAAGATCTAATGAAAACAGACAAAATTAGTATTCATTAGAGGTGAGCGATTATATTTGAGAGGTTATATTTGAAAGATATCTGCATTGTTGAACCTTCTTCCTATAGTTTTGCTGCTTTTCCTCCTTTCCCTCTTGCATTCTTTTCTTCTCACAGTAACTGTTTTCTATTTCATCATGTATGAGAAATAAAATTTGTGAGTTTGTATTTATGAACTTTTTTCTTGTTTATTATGATCAATGTAACAATGAGTTTTGTTGCCCATAAGCTAACGTATTTCAAAAAACTGAGTTTATCTGTGATAAATCCCTAGAAGTGACATTGCCAATAGAATATATATTATGTTACATTTTTCTTGATATTTTCTCTGTAGAATGTAATTTACTCATCTTTGTCAATGGCTTGTGTTCAATTTAATAGGGAAAATTCCTTTAAGTTTTCATTTACCATATCATGATTGGATTTAGCATTTTCATGTTTATGAATCCTTTTTAATTTTTTCTGCATACATTTTTTCATTCTCTCCTTTGCTCAGTCAGTTTTAGATTTCTTTCTATATATTTATAGACTCAATTGATAATCTTTCAATTTCATATGTAGCATTAGTAACAATTGTTTTTTATCAGGGCTTTATGATTTTGGATCATACCAAGAAAATCATCATCTACACAAAGATTACTATATTTATAAATCGATTGCCTTTTTGCCTATATTATCATTATGTCAGATATTTTCTTAATTTAAATTCTTGTTCCATCTAGCATGCTTTTGTATGAAGTGTGACCCTAGGTTAAGTTTTGTTTTATTTTCCTATAGGTTTATGCTGATGATTAAAAATATTATTGGGTGTGTCATATTTTACTTATGGCTCTTCCTGTTTCTTCTTTACTAGAAATTACTTTTAAGTATGTTTAATAATGGCTATAATAATGACTATAATAGGACAAGACAATACAAAACAAATAAATTGTTCAAATAATAATCTGATAATTTACTTAGTTATAAGACAAACCCTTCGACCAATGAATTTTTTTTAATTTTATTTTTATTAGTTTGTGTGTGCTTCCCAGTAGGAAGATAAATTTAGTGCAAATAACCTATTCTGGGTATATGAGATGGCAGCTACTGTGCCTCTAAATGATTAACACTCCTTCAAACTGGGGTTGTTTGTTTGCTTGTTTGTTTGTTTCAGTGAAGGCCTTCCAGAGACACTTACAAAGAAATAGCCAAAGTTACTGAGTAATCCTGAGTTGTTCTTTTTAAATGACATAGAGTAAATTTTGCTCATTTTAATACTGAATTCTTCAGCCAGTGGTGTTTGTATCCATCATTTCTTAAGCATGTGATGTAAGACCTCTCATGGAGCATTCTCAGATATGTGCCATCCTCCACACACGATTATTCTTTCTCAGAAGTGTTTGTATAATTATCCCCAATAACATCCCTTCACTTTCTCTATTTAGAGAGGTATTACTCTAAGAATTATGTGTAGTATTTTTCTTACTTGTTACAAGTGGTGCAGGTTTATTTATTTATTTTTTTGTTTTTGTTTTTTTTTTGTTTGGTTTTTGGTACTGGGAATTGAACTCAGGATCTTAGGCTTTCCTGGAAGGCACTTTACACTGCTGAGATAAATCCCCAGCTCCTACTTGTTACAAGTGATAAACTTTTGTTCATTCTTTATGAGCTGATTTGATGCACTGGTTTTTTTGTTTGTTTGTTTGTTTTGTTTTTGCCGGTGGTTGAATCATTGTGATCAATTATTTTTAACATTGTGAGATATAAATTAGCCACTATTTTTAACATTGTGAGATCTAAATTAGGCAACATTAGTAATTTGGTTGATATTCCACATACTATAACTTTTATAGATACTAAATCTGTTTGTCTCATTTTATGTGATCAATATAAACATAGTCCTGAATAAATAGCTTCATCCTAATCTAAAAGTCATTAGAATTTTACATACAATTAGCTCCAACAAAACTGAGACACGTGATGTTAGAGAACCACTGTTCTGCACCATGAAAATTGAATTAACTGACAGTTACCTAAGGAATCAGTTTGAAGAATAAAAAGTCATGTAGTGTAGGGGGAAAAACATTGTTACAAATTGTGACACAACATGTAATATTTTAACTTTTCCACAATTTTGCTTGGAGCTACTGTGTTTACATCAGTTTTGACAAGGAGGGATTTTTCATTGTGATAGAAAATGATTATATATATTTTAAAGGTATCACAAGATGAAGTAGGTCTAACTAGCACACCAGCAACACTGATAGCCAGATATAAATATGATTCTACCTATTAATCTTGTCTAATTTAATGATATTAGGTATTATTAATCTTTTCTTATTTACATGTTTAAAAATTTGTTCTTGGATTTTATCTATTTTTTTCTGTGTGATTCTTACTGTTTCCTTATGTTTCCAAGATAATACATTTTAATTGTTTAGATACAAGTATTGGCGTAGTTAAAATGTGCTCACTGTAGTAGAACAATCTTGCTGATATGATCAACAAAGCAATTTAAATTGTCTAAACTGATAGTATTTTTTCTCCTTTCTTCTTGTTTCTGTGATATGATGACCTTTAAATTGCAGCTTTGGAGTTATCATAATGTAGATTGTCACGTCAATGTTACAAATCTCAAAATGTTTAATGTCAATTTTCCACCTCACAAAGGAAGCTTTATATTGTGATCAGAGTACAAGGTTGGAAGTAAAGACCAAAGCATAAGAATACCAGCTCAGTCATAATACTGAGTCATGTACTCATTTGGTTCAGAGGTAAGAGACACAAATACGTAAAACTGGGGAAATGTACATCTTCAATTATCAGGTTGATGTGCTTCCCATATCTTCATTTTGACTACTTCTTGAAAATTCTGCATTTGTACAGACTAAAAATCAACAAATAAATATTACATTTGTACAAGCCAGAATCATCAGTGTTTTATACATGAAATATAGATCCAAACATTTCAAAGATATTTTTAGAAATACACAAATTGCTTATTTTAGAAAATAGGAAGAAACATATTAGTTATAAGAAACTAAAAGAAAAAATGAAAAAAATCAATACATTTAAATGTTGTGGAGAAAGAAGACAAGATGGCAGATCAGTGAGCAACAAAATACAAAGCCTCCTGGGAGAAACAACTCATTCACCAGAATAAAACAGCCTGGAGAGACCCAGACAGAGGG
Organism: Hydrochoerus hydrochaeris; assembly: GCA_004027455.1. Taxonomy (NCBI): domain Eukaryota; kingdom Metazoa; phylum Chordata; class Mammalia; order Rodentia; family Hydrochaeridae; genus Hydrochoerus; species Hydrochoerus hydrochaeris. The sequence goes on from PVLA01001879.1 coordinate 290,171, forward strand.
AGATGGATCCTCTTGACACAAGAAGAAATTAAAATGTAAAAAAGCTCTTCAAATACTTCAGGATTACAACTGAAACAGCTAAAACTTATGGGACACAGCTTTTTTGTTTGCAATGACCCACCAAGTTCGTAAAAGCCTGAATCTGCGTCGGCTGGTAGAGATGATCAAACTCATTCCCGCCCACTCACAAGAAGCACAGTCACGGGTTGGTGAGCCCAACAGAGAGCAGAGCCAGTGAAGGGACCTTCATTAATTCATGGTCAGTGCTCGGAATGAGACCCCCCCCACGGGAAGGGTGCCACCAAATGGGCGATATGTTGGAATCAGGCAGGAAGAGCCTGAACTGGGAGTGACAGTGACTTCAGTTGGTTCCTCCCTCCCAAGAGCAAATTCATGGGATTTGCTTGGACTGGGCCACACCCCTGGCCAGGACCCAGTGAGCCATCCCAAATCGATTCCCTGTGCCTAGCAAGCACTAACCAGGTGAAGGCACCTGAAGTTTGGCTGGCCCAGTGGGGAGGGGCAGGCAAACACAGCTGCTGCTTACACCTCAGTGACAAGAGCAGACAGGAGAGGGCAGAGTTCCCTTGCCAGTGTGCTTCAGATGAAACATGGCCAATAAGGAAGGGGGCTGGGGCCTGCACTGTAACCTGTGTGGAGGAAGCCAGGGCCATGACAGGAGAGAGAGGCAGGAGGAAGTCCCCAGCCCAGAACCCTGGGAGCACTGATCCAGGAGAAGGAAAAACAAGGGAGACTGAGGGCAGCAAACACACAATATCAGACATGGCTTCAATGGACATTAAGAGATATCTTTGGGACCTTGTAGACAAGCTCAAAACTGAAATATTAAATCAGGTAAACCAAGATATGAGTAGAGTAATAAAGGAAATGCTCTCAGGAAGCATCTGTCAGGATAATACAGATGGAAGAAGGGAGGAACACAAAAAAAGGAGAGAAACATTCAATAAAGAATATAAAGAAAATACAGAATACATGAAGCAGATTCAAAGAGACTACCAGAAAATTAAAAACTCCATTGAAAGTTGGCAAAACTCCTTAGAAGAAACTAAATATAGACTATCAAAACATGAAGACAAGTTTGCAATGTGTGATCATAAAAGGAAAGATCTCTTAAAAATAACAAGGAAACAGGCAGTAACAATACAAAGACTAGAAGATGAGAAGAGAATTTACAATTTAAGAATAAGAAATGTGAATGAAGAAGCAGGAATACATACAGGTGAATTACAAAGGCTATTCATGGAAATAATTAAGGAAAACTTCCCAAGCATGGGAAAAGAAAATGACATTCAGTTATGTGAAGCATACAGAACTCCAGCCACCTACAACCAAAACAGATCTATACCCAGAAATTCAATATAAAACAGAATATTAAAAGCCCTCAGAGAAAAGAAACAGATTACCTATAAAGGTAAGCCCATCAGAATCACGGCTAACTTCTCCACACAGACCATCAGATCAAGAAGAGCTTGGAGTGAAGTCTTCCAAGCCCTAAAAGAAAATAACCTCCAGCCCAGATTGATGTACCCTGCAAAACTGTCACTAGAAGTTGATGGAGAAACAAGATGCTTCCATGACAAAGAGGAACTGGGTGAGTTTGTGACCAGCAATCCAAACCTAAAGAGAATACTGAAGGACATTCTAGAGAGAGAGGAAAAAAAATACCAGGACTTTAGGAACAGTGTCAGAAAGGCCTCAATGAGTGGGGCAGGCAGTAGAATGAAAGAGAAAACTAGACAAACAAAGGCAGAAAAAATAGCATGGTAGAAATAAGGCAGAGAAGGATAACTAGAATCTCTAACATAGATGGCCTTAATACACTATATTGTTAATAGTGCACCAGGATTTAAAACCCATATTACTCACACTACTCTGCTTCGATGTATTATATTCTATTCCAGTCATTCTACCTGTACTAAAATTGAGGGAACAGACAGTAATCCTGAAAATAACAGGATATAGTATGCTAATCATCCTTAAATTCCTATTAACCTAATCTAAAGCTCTGTAAAACCTACACAGTTTTACCATGACTGATCGTAATCAAATCTGGTTTGTTGGATCGCTGTTTTGTATTGATAGATTTTATTCAAAGCTGTTATGATTGACAGTATCAAGTCTGAGAGTATAGGCAACTGCATTTAAGATGACAAGATCCACTAGAATATCCACTCTGGTTTGATTATTACCTGCCTTTGAAGTTTTATACTGTCTACAATGTTTTATTTTACTAATATTGTTACTTACTGCTATACTGAATTATACTGTTATATTCAATTATGCCTGATGATATAGACATTCTATTGAAGATAATAAGAAACAACACAGTAATCATTGGAGATCACCTTGTACTGTAGTTTTATACGACTTTTTGGTTTCATGGTTTTATAGGAATTTGTCTTGTTTTGTCTTGCTAAGTTTTGTTTTTCCTTCTACTACAGAAAGGATAGAAATACCTGTAGAGATTCATGCATGGGTAGCTGTTTACACTCTCACTGTTTGACTATCTATTTGTATGCTTTAATTTTGTAACTTGAACAACTATTTCTAAGAGGACAATATGTAATTTATTAACTAGTAATTTCTTATTGTTTATCTTTTTTTTTGAATTCTGTATTATCTCTAACCTTTACATGCTTTTGTTTCCCTTTAAATAAATGTTGCTATATCTTATCACTTAGAATAATATGTATGATACAGTAAGCAATATATAAGATGCAGTTCGATTGCTATTAGATTTGTGCAGTACCCATTTATCCATACAATTTTAATTGATGTTGCAAATGAATAACAATAAAATTTGGAAGGAAAAAGAGGAAAAGATACAATTTATTTTTCTGAAAGCTCACATTAACTTGTAATTTTAAAATTTTATTTAACTTAAAATACCTTACATTGAGGCAAAATTGAATTGATAAAAAAGAACTTATGCATTCTTTCAAATGAATAACAGTAGTCTAAAAGGGAAACAAAACTAAGAGTAAGAAAGTATCAAGTTAAACCATGCTCAACTAGTATTAAAAACTATTGAATTTCTTCTTGAGGCTCGATGACAAAAAGCTTTGAGTATAAAATTAATGGTGTAACTGGTTCAGAAAAACAGATGATAAAAGTCTAGGAAAACTTATTAGAAAATGGTTTTAGCTGTTGATAAGAAAATGAAACCAAGTTATGGTTAGAAAACAAAAGTTTTTTATTGAAACTGAAAATATAATATCAGAATATATTAACTTGTTAATTTTGTTTAAAAATTCCTCTAAAAATGAATTTATTCATAATTTAATGTTTCTCAAATAAACTCATATTTGAAACTTTGTTAGAAATAATTGATATACCATATTCTATTTACTACAAGATGGTAACAGTGGAAGTTCATGATGAAATTAAAGGGGATGCGTTATTGATCATCACCAAGCTTTTATATCCAGAAAATATACATTGGAAAAAGTTTATATACATAAACAATATTTTGCTTCTTAAATCAATTGTGATTTGTAGAACAAATGTAATGTTGTTCACTGTTTAAATTACAGAAATATAGTTAATAAATTCCATCAATTAACTTTTTAGTCTTTGTAAAACTTAATTTGTTTCAATAGTAAGACATATTATCTTTATATCTCAATTCATGCAACCTTATCTAACCACTTAATTAATATTTTCAAATACACGGTCCTAAGATGGAGAAAGTATTTTTTTGATTACCTCCAGCAGTAAAATTCAAAGAAATGTGTGCTTTGTATGTAATTTAATTTATATTTAATGAGTCAAAAAGGATAGAAATATTTTCTTTGGGTTCAAATTCCATAAAAATTCAGTTTAAAAATATCCAAACAAAACATAGCAAAATGTTTTGTTTGGATTTAAATCTCTTTAGTTATTTTTGTTATATTTTGGTTGCACAACTCTCTGTTTCTCATATATATATATATATCTTTTGTTTTAAAGCTATCTTCTTTGGAGAATTACCTTCTTCCCATTAGAAAATAAATGAAAAATAAATTACAAAGTAAAAACCTGAAATATTTAAAATCGGTTTAAACTTTAAAACTTGAATCTTGCATCTTAGTGAATATAGATCAGTTATTTGATATTTCAGCACTTACTACACATATACTTAGGAAATGCTGTTTAATGGAAATCAGCAAATATCATGGACTAAATGACTTTACTCATCTTGTGAAAACTGAAATATTTTGAGAAAGTGATTTTTGTCAGTTTTTATAAATAGAAATGTACTGCCAAATAAAATATTTCTAGTCCCAGTTTTCCTTTATTAGCTGCTATAGTCATTAAGAATTCCATTACTATAAAGTTGTCATCCAGGAATTACTCATATGTTTCTACATAAAACAAAAGCATCAGGGATACATGTTCCTTTTTATACTTTTAAAGATAATTTATATTAAATTTTAATTTTTTAAAAATAATTTTATAAGATACTATATATTCTGTAAAAAATTATTCTTTCAAGATATTTAAACTTATCCCCTTTGATTCAAATGTTTTGTGTACATAGGTCTTTTAAAGCACGTGTATTTTAGGAAAGAAGGCCAATGGTTGCAAAAAGCATTGACATTTTCCTAAGCAACAATTCGAGTTAGCATCTGTATTACACAGTACATTGTTTTAGCTACATGTAGTAATAGTTAAAGTTGTTTATTTTTGCTCATTGTGAAGTACTTCTAATTTTTTTTTCTTTAGGTTAGGTAGAGTTTGTGCAAACTAGCAGTTGATAATGATGATATACATAATGCAGTGTGGACGCTGATAAGAACCAAGCACTAGGCATTTTTGTAGTTATCTCCATTACCATTTCCTTTCACATGGCAATCACTGCTGGTCTTATGACTACCAAGGTCTGTAGTGGCTGCTGAACCCAGTACATATTTCTGAGTGATTTACACTTTTTATAAATCCTGTTAAACAAACTAAAGACCCATTGTTGTTACTTACCTCTGCTGCCACAATTTAATTAACAATGAACTGCCATACAAAGTATTGTGAAAAAGTCAGGAAAAAATTCTGAGAAGACATGTCTTTTCAAGTTAAAAGTAAAGCAGGTATTAGTCACAGGAAGTTAGGAGGTATAAAGTGAGGAAACACAGGTTTTAAAAAATAGCACAAGGAATGCTTGGAATTATGACTTATGAGATGAGTCTTGCAATGTGGCAGGCGTCAGAAAGCAAAACTTGAAAAATACTTCTGTCAGTTTAAAGAAACTGAGATTTAACATTAGATATAATAAACAATAATTGTGGAATTTTATCGATATATTCCAGGATTCAACTTGTTCATATTGTGGATAAGTCAAGAAGTATAAAGGAAACTCATATGATGAAAACCATACTGGTAACCTAAAAAAAAAAAAGCAAGACTTTTGGACATACAATCAAGTAAGTGTCCTCATTTAGAATAGGTATAGAGATATAAATGGATGATGACTTTGAAAGATATTTAGAGACTGATAAATAGGAACATAGTAGTAAAAAGAGTCTAAGATGAGTATCAATTTTCTCTTTGGGGTAACAGAGTTGATGTAAATCCCTCCAATTAACATGAAGTGTGGGAAGTTAAAAGGGAAAACAAGGAGTTGAAGGTGTAGCTCAGTGGCAGAGCATATGCACCAATTCTTCAGCTTTGATCTCTTGAACAAAAACTTTAAAAGGCAGATAACAATGAACATCTTACATATTGATTTCATGGCGTCCATGAAAATATCCACATGTAAATATTTAAACACTGATGAAATAAATGTGTCGATGGTTCAGTAAAATTTTATGGGTTGGAGATTGGAGTACTACTGCCTTGTGTTACAGAGGATAAAGGTTACCTCTGTCCATTTTAGTTCTTAGTTGGGATCTTTACATACATTTAAAAATGAAATTGATACAAGACATATTAACAAAAGAAAACTCATGAATCTTAATTTTTACACATAAACAGAGATTCCTAAAAGAGTTCAAAGACCTGAAAAATTGCCAGAAGAAAAATATTTTTGCCCTCTAAATAATGTAAGAAGTCATTAGTGATGAAATGATTAGGTAAAGGTGTTTGATCTAGAGGTAATACAACTGTGAAAGAACTGACATATGGAGAGGATGATGTAAGACCTACTGAAAAATAATTGTTCAAATTGTTATTTGTACAGATACACTGCCTTTGTAATTCACAATGTCTAGTGATAAGAATTATTTTTCTTGCTAAAGAAGAACATCTTCCTTAAAGAACATAGTAGCCACAAGCAACATCTTCCTTGTGGCTACTATGGATAATAAAACATAATATATCAGACAGCCCTTTTCCATATTCACTGTTTCTCAAACTGACATAATGTGAGAGTGGTGTGATCCTATTCTGAGACACAAACAATATAGAGGTGTTGGTTGAAATATCTGAGGAAAACTTAGAGCATTAAAAAGTATAGTGTGTTAAAAATATAATTCTGATTTACCAATATTATTTAGTGGTTCAACAGGGAAAAAAACCCTACAAAGCTTAAAAATGATAGATTAATCAGAGGTTTAAAAGAAGTCAATTATTTTGGTATCACAACTGTCACAATGTTAGGATTTTATGAAACAGAAAACCTCTAGTACATCACAGGACATAAGACAAAATGTGACAAATAGCATGTTACTTAAGATTTTATGGTGTTATAAAAGTTCATTAGTTGTAAGACAAGTTACTTAGAAACAAGGAAGAGCAGAGCAAGTTTGCCTTCTTTTAAAGTTGGATGAAAGAAGACAGGTGTAGATTGACTTACAAGTTGATACATGGTCAAGGCAGAAAGTTCAATAATTTGGTAAAACCTGATTAAGTAAAACTAGAATGGAATAAAGAGTGGGTCCATAAAAAATTTTCCAGACAAAAATAGAAATACAAACACAGAATCACTGAGTGAAATTGCCTTTTTTCTCATATTTAAATATTTTATATTTATTTCTTTGCTTATTATATCATATATTCATATAGCATCTTTTAGAGGCAGATTTGTCTCTGTATATTCCTGTTGGATTAAATTTTCATCACAAAATCTAATCTTTGTCAAAAAAGATAGTGAAATGAAAGAGTTATATTGTATTGTAATAATTTCCAAGCAGTTCTGTAAAATGTGGGAAGAAAGGAGGATTGGAAAAAGCAGATAGGAGATACAAAATGTGTCAGTTAATATTCCTGGTCATCTTCACTGGGACTAAGTAACTCCTTGACATGTGACTGGGTTGTGAGGATTCTACCTCATCAGTGAGTTAACTCATAGATAACTTTATCACTAAACTTTGCTGTTAAGAGTGGGACATATTTGTAGAAAGTAGGCATAAAGGTGTCATTTTATCTATAAATGGGATCCTTGCAATCTGAATTTTCTGCTGTTATCTTCTTCTTGAAGGCCATGAACGAAGCTGTTTTAAATTCTCTTGCTCCCATCTGCTATGACTTTTCTGCCTTGAAGTCAGGCAACCGTGGACTACATCACCTGAAACAATAAGCCAAAATAATTTACTCTTTCTTTAAATTGCAGGTTTTAACATGCTTTTTTCTCAGTCATTGCAAAGCAAACCAATACAGATATCAGAACTGGAAACTGGATTCTTGTTGTGACTATATCTGCTCATTTCGTTCAGAAGCCTTTATTTTATAGGTAAAGTTTGGAAATGTTTGGAAATGTGAACTAGCAAATCAGAAAAATGTTGTAACCAAACCTTGATGGCTAATTCTGGTAAGAGTTTAGAAGACCAGCATGTTGATAGGAAAGTCGATATATATGGTTATAAATTTCAGATGAGAGTGAGGACACTTTTTTTTTTTAACTGAGAATTCTAGCAAAATAACTTGTCTACATGTTTCTCATTACCTAAAATTTTGTGAGAAGCAGAATCAAATGGACTTGATTGTTCTACCAGAGAAAATTTTAAGGCTGACCAATGTTCATGTTATGGCAGTAATACCATGAGCTACTTACAGACAGATTTATTGTGAGACTGAGAGTGAAACACAGAGCACAAAGAAGCATATGTAAAGTTGTGGCCAAAGATATGGTTGCAGAAGAAAGAAAATAAAAAAGGAAAGAAGTTTTGGATGCCTTTAGAAAACCTCACCAAAACCCCATCTATGACAAGTTCTAGTGAAATGGTGATGAACCTACAACACAAGTGCCACAGCCATTTGTTATCATTGAACTTCTAACAGATTTGACATCTCTAAAGTTAAAAAAAAATGTATCATTTGAACAAATTTGTATCTATAGGGTGCCCTACTCACTCCAGGCTACCCAAGGAAATATTTCCCAGTGTCAGCCACCCAGGTGCTCAGAGGTGACTGTAATCATGATTTAAGGAGGCCTGGCTACTGCTTGTATGGTGACAGACCTTGGGGTTAGGCACGTAATGCTGGATTTACAGGCTTTAAGAATGTGTGAGTTTTGGGGCCATGAAGACTTCTAGCCAGATAGCAAAGAAAGATCTGGGAAGGTCAGGCAAAAATATAAAGGTCAAAGTCCTGCGAGAAGCAATGCATAAAGTTATGAGAATGAAGTTGTGAGAGTAAAGCCAAAGTTGCCCTGGAGATGTGTGGAGAACTTAGGAATGTGGAGATTTTAGGAATATGGTCTCTGCCAAGGAAAGTCTCAAACTAGGATTAAAGCCAGCCCAAGAGAAAGATTATATCGACTGAAACCTTCAGAGTCCTATGTGTCTTTCCATACAAGCTCTTTGGAACTCACATCCCGCTGCAATATGCCCTGAAAAAATATATATAAATTGAGTCCAAGAATTAATGTTATATTGCTTCAGCTTTACTTTGTTCAGAATTTTTCTATCTCATCCCTTCCTTTTGGATTTGGGAATATTTATTCTATGTTTTATATGTTAGGAATAAACAACTCATTTTTTGAAATTTATAGATGTTTACAGCTAAAAGTTTGTCTTGAGTCTCAGAAAAGATTTTAGCTTGGACTTAAAGCAAAATTGGAGCTGTTTAGATTTTATGGGAAATGTTAGTGGGTTTGGGTTGCATATGGGGTAGTTACATTTTGTTAGGGTGAAATTGGCCTTAGTATTGTTTTTATTTGGAGGCTAAGTATGTTTGAAGCAAAGAAGATTAGATGCCAAGTTGACAAAGGGTGGTTTTATGCCTTATTGATTGTCAACTTGAGTGAATTAAGAATTTCTTGGAGTTGTGGCAGGATTTTAAGGGGAATAGCCTCATCAACTGATTAACTCACTGATGACTTATAGCTATTTGAGCTATTTAGATATGGGGCTTAGTTGGAACAAGTAGATAATGGGGATATGGCACATATTTGGGTTCCTATCAGGTCTCTGGTTCCTTCTATTATGACTCTTTCCCTACTCTCTGTTTCTTATATGCTTGGACTTCAGCATCTATAGCTTTCTGCTGCCATGTCTTTTATCCATGATTTTCTGCTTTGAACCCAATGAGCCATCGACTGAACCATGAGCTAAAATAAGCTTCTCCTCTTTTAAATTGCAGGTAAGTATCTGGAATTTTGTCCTACTAATTGGAAATTAGACCAGTATACATAATTACATGATGGGGAATTCCAAAGTTAGTGAGATATTCTCATTTAAAAGAGTAAGAAAGTTTTGCATAAATTCATATAAATACCTACCACACTGACTGATATATTCTATTCAAGTTTAAGAGCTGCTTCATATTCCTTCAGTCTTTCCACTTCTCACTGCACTAACATCTGTTCTACTCAACTCTGAAAAAAAGATGTATGTAAGATTTTCTTAGTTGATTGTAAACATGTTCAAAGGCTGTCCAGAGTGAGGATGTGTTTTTGATGCAAATTGTTTTTTTAATATTCTTGACATATAAACCTTCCCTCAGTCATCCTCCTCATACAATCCCATATTAACTTAGTGATCTGCCTACAACAAATTGTCAAATTTCATTTTCCTGCCAAACTGCTTTATAGTTAAGCTGTTGCTTTTTTCTTGCTCCTTTCTGTTTATCCAAATAATTTTCTACTCAGTTGCATGATATAGTGAAAGGTGATATATATAGAAATTTGGAATGGGTATAATCATGCACACAACAAGACAAATGCCATTAATTTATTCTAATGTATTCCACAATGCATAATTTGTACTTAGTAGTAGAATTACAGCTTCATTGAGAAGACATTATATAAAGAGATTTATTTTATTGTTCCTTATTCTAAAATATTTGATAGCATATAATGATAATTCACAATAATTAATAATTGATAGTGTTTCCCTGATCAAGAAATATTTTATAACCCTTGATTTCCATGCTAGATTAACAATTTATAATTATATAGTAATGTTATTGTCTCCTATGTAACTCAGGTGCATTGTTTAACTATGATTTAAATAGTTCTAGATTACCCAAGAAATTTACTATTCATCCTCTGAAAATGAATACTAAGACTTACACAGTGCTATTGTTGTCCAATAAACCATATATAATGACAATTACTTAACGTTTTAGCAAACTATATTTTATAAGTTACTTTTTGTTGAGAATACTACAACCATTTAATTATTCTACATGCAATAAGTATAATGTTGGTCTTCTTTACCTTTTAATCACTTAGTATTTCATATTGATTTGTATGTTGGTTGGTCATATTTACCATTATTATTCTCATATCTCAGATTTAAATGCAGTTATAGTTTTTAATTTACTAATGCTTTATAAAAATATAATTTCTTTTCCTCCACAATTTTTAAAAACTTGAAATAACTGGTTAAAATTTCTTAATTTGAGTGATTTTCAAAATAATGTCTGGAAATAAATTAGTTGTTTTCCCTCTTCTGGGTATATAATTTAGTTTTATCTAGTTAATTAATTAATTTGATAAGTTTGCTGTGGACACTGTTTTAGTTCTACTGATTCTGCTCAAGAAGCTACCTTTTTCCATGCTGAGAATCAAACCCAGGGCTTCATGTACCTTAGAAAGCCACTAAGCTACACCAATTCTCTAGACATGTTATCACCTTAAATTCAGTTACTATGGGGATCGACGCTGCTCCCTTTAAAATAAATTGCATCATAATAATGTGACTAAAATACATAACTAAAAAATTTTATGAAAAATATTGGAAACACTCTTAATCAGTTAAAAATTTAGGCAAGGCAGTTCCCTATTAACAGTTGAAATAATTTACGTGCTGTCGTTATTCTCATAACCTGAAATTCTGGCAAGGCCTTTTCAAGACTTTTTTTGTCTGACATGACTAGACAAATGCTAAGGTTCATTTTCCCCTTAATCTTAGTTTATATCTTATATGGGCAAATTCATGACTAATTTACAAACAGAAAATTCCTCAATATTTTTTTTTGTCTGACATGACTAGACAAATGCTAAGGTTCATTTTCCCCTTAATCTTAGTTTATATCTTATATTGGCAAATTCATGACTAATTTACAAACAGAAAATTCCTCAATATTTTTAATTCCTCTTTATCTCTGCAACAGTTTGCCAGTTTTTATACATTACATTGGCTTTTCAGATTTATAACATTGTAATACTATTTGAGTGTTTTTAATTTTCTCTTTCTTACATTTTAAAATTTCTTTTTCTCTTATTCAATGGTAAATTCCACCAATTTTCACAGTTTCACATTTATACAATATGTGCAAACATACCTCTTTGGTTTCCACTTCCATACAAAGTTTCTAAATATATTTAAATATTAACTGTGTGTGTGTGTGTGTGTGTGTGTGTGTGTGTGTGTGTGTGTGTGTGTGTGCTGGAGATTAAACTCTTGACCTCACACTTGCCAGGCAGCTGCTGAGCTAAATCCCCAGCCCTAAATATTAACTTTTGACAAATTTACTGAGATTCTGAGACATTAACTATGTTACTACATGTTCGTTCAGGCTTAAGTCAAACTCTGTAACACTTTAATTTTCTAATTTCCGTGATTATCTATTCATCTCTCTGCCTATATTTTCTATTTCTTTGTTGTCATTCTTTTCTAATTTAAAATGCAAAATTTAATTAGTTGCCTGATTAAAATTGCAGGTGACATTATCACTTTTGTAATTGGGAACATAAAAATATCACTGAGGTTATAAACCAAATATATATTTTTTAAGTGAGGACATAAGACCTTCCAAGCAGGATTTTTAGCATGTTATTCTGTTCAAGGACTGAAAGTAGACTATTCCAGTCAAATTTCTAAAAAGAAAACAAGATTTTGGTAAAAAACGTTTTCTAAGTCTTTTCTCAATCATGTAGTTCGATGTTCATAAAATGAGCCTGTCTGGAAAGAAAGGATAGTGAAAAAAGTAAAGCTGGAGAAAGATTCAAAAGCAAGGTACTAAAACTCTTCCATATAATATGTCAGTGGTCAGGAATTTTACTCTAAAGACAAGAGAAATTCACCTAAGTAACGTCTCTCAAAGCATGGTACAATCATTTTCATTTGTAAGAGATCAAGTTTTGCCCCAGTTAAAAAAATAAATTCTGAAGCTAAAACTGAAAACAAGAGGATCATTTAAGACACATTCTTGACCCTCAGATATGGAGTGATGAATGTCTATTTAGGGCTGTGTAGGCAGTAGATAAAAGATAAAACTTGGAGAAAATTTTGAGGATGCATAAGTTAAAGGTGAATTTTATTAAAAATTATATATGGAAAACATGAGAAAAATCAATTGTGACAGCTAGTCTTACGATTTAAGGAGTAATAATGGTACATGTCTGCGTTATTCACAAGAATCAGGATGTAGCTGAAAAGGGAGCATCCCTGGAAAAGTTAGGCAGTTGTGGGATTTGAAATGCTTGTGGGATCTGTAAGTAGCCCTGGATAGGCTGCTGACCTGTGTGGATATTACGCATGTCCACTCAAAACATGCAGGACTAATGGGGCAGACAAGTGATCTGGATTGTGTCTCTGGCCTCAAAATGAGAAGCTCTACTTTTATGACTTAGATGTTCTTGACATGTGTCATAGTTATAAGTGTTTCTAAGGTTTTAAGAAAATTCACATGAGACAGTCTGACAAGATGTGACATTCTTGTACACACGTATTTACATATTAATAGAAGAAAGAAAAAATCCAATTTCTTCAGACTTCTCCATTTTTCCACATTCATTTATAGGTTTTAGAGAACTACATCAAAATGATCCGACAGTACTTTCCAAATATTATGTTACTGGCAAAGAATATTCAATATGAAGAACTGGAAAACTTTTCTCACAAAGTCAGATAGGAAATATTTTAGCACGTAGATAGTTTTCAAGCAGGATGGGTTTTGTTACAACTATTCAGATCAGTTGTTTATAAAGGGAAATTGGTCAAACTACACAAATGAATGCAGTTGATTTCCCAAAACTATTTATTTAAAAAAAAATATAGGCACCAGAAAGCTTTAGCTCATAGACTATAGTGTACTGACTTCAGTACTGTGTGATTCATTCATCACTGACTCATAGAGAACACATGAGCCACCTGAGAGGACTTGGGAATGATAAGAAGAATTTGATAGTAACCAAACAAGCAAAAACTCTCCTTTTTCATTTATAAATTTTCAGAATGCAAAGTTAGTATCTATCTGTTTTTTCAAAGTACCAGCATATATGCTTAAGAAAGAAAGGGAATAATATTGTATTTACCATGAAAATGACCTATAATGACTTCTAGTCTTACCAAGCAGTATATCACATTGTGCATGCATTAAAAACTTGATTCACAATTCCGTGCATTGATGAAAAGAATTATTGTCTATAAACCATTAGTTTTAGAAAAAGAAAATGGTGTACTATCAATAGATTATTCTAAATCATATTTAGCTTCTACATATGATTGGGATGAGGAATATTATCTGTGATTGTAATTTTCAGAAGAAATTTGTTCAGTTCATGAAAATTAAAATCATTTTTTATAGTACAATGAGAACATTTGGCATTCATTACCATTGTACAGAGACTTAAGTGTGTTTGACCATGCAACACTTATTAAAATTCAACACTAGGTTCTTAGCATTCTGTTCTTCTATGGCAGCATCATTATATAAATGAAAAGAAATATGAGGAGACTGAGGTATCTGTTCTACACAGTTTTTCATGTTTTTCCTTGCCAGGGAAGTGATTCCTTGGCCCCTCTGTATTTGGCTTTCTGGCTCCTTTCTGATTCTTTTTCAGGGCACTGAATAATGTGTCAGAATGTGAGGTTCATATGAATTGAGCCCAAAAAGGAGAGTTATTATTAACTTTCAATTGTTAAAATTCTGTATTATATTTATTTGATTGCAAAAGGAAGGGGATAATTAGAAATTTGGCTCTTATCCATGATTAACCTTTTTTTCTTCCTTAATACTCTAACATTCTAGACATTTCCTCTGGAGGTGGTGGTGGGGATGTGTGTACTTTTAAAACAAGAAGGAAAAAAGCTCCTTTCTAAATCTTCTCATTAAAACTAATCATGATGAGTTTTTAAGACCTAAGATAAAATTACATGCACATAAGCACTTATATTTTGAGAAAAGATGTATCTTTGAAAGAATGATATAATTATTTTCTGTTTTTATCAGCAATACTGTTTTGAGGATTAAAAAGTAGCAACTTACCAAGTAAGACAAAAAGTCACAGAAAACCACAGAAAAAGAAAAATGCTAAAATGTCCTCATTTATCACTTGTGAGGGTCTGGTATATCTTACTGTTATTAAATGTTTAATGTAGCTGTCACCAGGTATGTATAATGAGCTATGTTTCATGTCTAGGAGATTGCTACTATAACTCTATCTCATTCTCCTATTGCAAAATGCAGAAATCATCTCTACTCTTCTGAAAATTCATTATAGTCATAGGTTCCTTTAAATAAAGATTGTTCATGGCATTCAGTGTTTTAAAATTTGTTCAGTTTTATTTGCATTGAATAAAGTAGACTTATTCCCTTGTTAGGGATAATAAAATTCAAGTCTGGAAGATTTTAACTAGATAATAGAGAAGTTTGGTTATTAAAGGTCAAATATATTGAAAAGTGGTGCTTATTTGATAACTTTTTATCAGACTTAAGTCTAAGGATTTCCTGTAATGTCATTAAGTGCCTTGTTGTACCTTATTAAATTAATTTTAGTTTTGGTTATCATTTAGCTCCTTAATTTAATTCCTTCAAATTAATTTTGCTTTACAAGATGTATTTATATTTCACTGAAATTAATAACATGTTAGGAATATTAATTAAAAAATAAAACATAAATATTAACAGTAGTTAAATATTTTACATAAACATTCTAGATTAGATATTCTCAAACTGTTATGTATAAGTACACACAATCTAGATTACCTTAAATAAAACTCTAGGACATTGCACTGAAAATTTTTTATTCATGAAAGTCAATAAAACATTCATTCTTACAAAGTGTTCCTTGTACATTTTTTGCAAATAGAAAACTAAATCAGTAAAGAAGCACAAGGAACTGACACTGAAAATTAAGAACAAAACTAAAAGAACTCTGTAGAGAACAGGGAGCAAGGTATTTCCATAAAATTCATTCTGGACATAGGGAAATTTTGATGAAGTTACACATACTTTCTTTCTCAAAGATCTGTATAAATGATGTCAGAACACTGCTATTGTGGTGTTAGAACACTGCTTAAAAAAAACAATAAATAATACTTGTCCATGAAATAAAAAACAGAAGGTGAGAACATTAGAGTTATTAAATGAACTGTCATCCATCATTTCTGTAGGTTTGTTCTATCAGGATGAGGTACAATGATCACCTGTGCTAACTATTGGCAGTGCAGTCATGGTTTCCACATTTACTGTTTTTGACCTAATAGCTGATCCAGCAAAGGCCTTGTACATTGTGCCAGCTACCCATTCTATAAAGTAGTCTCAGTGCAACTTATTTAAGCATAATATACTGAGACAGCTGGCTAGAATTAGATCGTGAATGAGAAAATTATTCAGAATACACAACTGCTTCAGTTTGATTTTACCAGTATAAAATAGGGACCATATCTAAATTAAGTAGTAATTCAACTTGTTCTTATGAAACAAAGATGCCCAGCCTATCTTATTAGAAACAATTTCTTAACTACTTTCAAATATTTTAAATAAATGCTCAATAATCATCATAAAATTTCTTCCAATAAAAATGACATATTAATATTGGCCCTGAGAGTAAAGTCTTGGAGAAATACAAAAAAGTCATATGAACCTAGTTAAGAGAAACATATCACATAACATCTAACTGAATTTTTCTGATTTCAAGTAATACAAACTTGATTAATCTATTTGAAAAAGTAGACATTTATTATAATTCTGTAGGGTATCTTACCTGCCAGCCTCCCCACCCAAGAGAAGGAAAACATTTTGGAAATAGCACCATTATTTCTCACTCTGTTTTCTGTAATCACACAATTTCATATCCTCACATCAGTTTTCTTATTCATTCTTTTTTCTTCTTTAAAATAGGCTTTTTCTTCCTCTCCACATGAGTAAGTAAAAAATATTCATTTGCAATTCTTGTGTTGTCAGTTTTTTCCTTCGATTTTATGCTCTAGAGAATTTTTGTAGGAAATATAATTCTAAAAATATATTTTTAGCTTATATTTTGACACCAGTTAAGTCAAATTTTTCCACAATCCCCCATCCAGGGTTTCAAACATTTATTTATTTAAGCAACATTTATGTAGAATCAACAATGTGCTTGACATTTATCATAAATTTTGAAGAAAACAGCAGATGACATCTTGCAGTCAGAAAGATATAATAAAGGAGGAAAGGCAAGCAACTCAATCACATATGATAAGTTACAGAACATGAGAATATAGGAACAGATCCCTATGATGTCTTATGTAATGAGATAAGAGACCACAGCAAAAGCAATGTTGCAAAAATTTAAAAGACAAGTATGCCCTTTACAGATGGGCAGAGAGAAAGACCATCTGAGGTAAGGAGGAGAGAAATATAAACATGAAGTGATTTGATACAGCTTAGTTTGGTTGAAAATTTTTAAATTTTGCAACACAGAAAATGCATGAGGCATAAGTAGGAAAATGGAAGGAAAACTGGTTATATAAAAAATTTAAAAATAAGACCATGTATGGTGGTGTGTGACTATAGTACTAGCACTTAAGAAGCTGAGGCCAGTGGATCTTCCTGAGTCCAAGCTAGCCTGAGTTGTATAGCAAGACTCTGTCTTAAGAAAATAAAAATGAATATATTAGACACATTTATAGATTTATAGATTCTAAAATCATACATGATAGTCAACATCATTTACATCTAACAAGTCATTATCTGATTCACCACAATTTTTCTCAGGATATAGATTTGAGCAATTTTACCCAATCAGACCAAAATATTTCCTAACCTACTGTGACCTCTTAAGAAATTTTACCATGACACATGAAAGGTACATTATGTTTGAAAATTTCTTTTTTCCTGTGGCCATTAGGAGAAATATTGGAAGTTTATTCAATTACTAATGATCTGTCATTTTGGAACTGAGTATGCTTTATAGTAGAGAAGTACCAAAAGGAGTGGCAGGTTCTCTCAAGAAAAATGATACAATTTTAGTTTTAAAATACATTTTTACAAATACTTCCTCAGGTAAATTATGTCACATAATTAGAAATAAGCAGGGATAAGAACAGACATCAGATCATTGGTGAAAACAGCAGGTGATCCACAAAGGTATTAAAGAGATCCAGCAAGAATCAAAGCAACAAGTTAACTGCAAATTTCAGAATAATTATTATTTCAATAAGCAAAGAAGTGAAAGAAAAATGGAGAGTTTTGGAAAAGAAGTGGCAAAAACAATAGAATTTAGAGGAGTCATGATGGAAAGATGCTCTGGGAGTTGAGAAGATGGAAAGCAGAGGAGAGGAACAGAAAGGTCTAAAGGATGAAGATGGGATATGCATATGTGAGAATACACTGCCATAATACATTTGTTGTATATCACCAATATATGCTGATAAAAATTAAAATTATGTAACTTAGCGAAAGCCCGCCTCAGGCATAGGCTGCCTGGAACCTCCCCCAGGGCCCACCCTGCCACCAGGAACATCGAGGAGGCCTGCCCCAGCCCTGCCCTGGACTGCTTCTGCTGGGCCCATCCTCCCACCTGGAACATCAGAAGACCTCAGCAGTCTCCAGTTAGTGTGAAAAAATTTGCAACTTTGCTCCCAGGTGGCGAACCTTTGAACTACAGTGGATTAACTGTATCAGTGTGGTGAGTATGCCCCTAAAATAGAGGTGTACAGGGGACAAATAGGGCCAGTAGTAAAACCTCCTCCAACTAACTGTAAGACTTTGGTGAGTCTGAAAAGAATGTGTGTGATCCCCTCCTACACATACAAAACATCAGGCAGAGTGAAAATGACAAAACGCAAAAGCAAAATGCAGTCTCAAATGTACAGTTCACCAGAAGCAAGTATAGGAGACATTGAAATAGAGGACCCCAAAAGTAACACACTGGGAATCTCTGAAAAGATTGCGAGTGAAATAAAAAAAACAACTGCATCAGGTTATAGAGGAAATCAAATTAAAAGTACTTTCCCATTTAAAGATAGAAATAAAAACTTTAGTAAAGGAGTTGTTAAATGCAGCTAAAGCAAAACTAGAGAAAAAAGTACATGAGCATGGGAAACTGATTGAAACTTTGAATGGACTATATAGAAAATGAGCAGAATTCATGAAACAAACTCAAAGAGATATCCAAGAAACAAAAAATTCTATTGAAAGCATGCAAAACTGCCTAAAGGAGGCTGAGGATAGGATTTCAGGCCTTGAGAACAGTATCACAATTAGTGATCAGGAAAGGAAAGAACTTTTAAAATTAACAAAGCAGCATGAAATGACAATCCAGAAGCTTCATGATGATGCCAATAGCAACAATATAAGAATAATGGGCATTAGTGAATATACAGGAGACCAGGCAAATGACATATGTAAAGTACTTACAGAAATAATAGCAGAAAAATTGCCAAACATGGGGAAAGAATCTGACATGCAGATAAGTGAGGCATATAGAACATCAAACAGTCACAATCAACATAAATCCACACCCAGACACATAATAATTAAGATCTCAGACATACAGCATAAAAACATAATACTAAAAGCTGTCAGAGAAAAGACACAATTCCCCTATCAAGGAAAGCCCATTAGAATCACGGCAAACTTTTTAGCACAAACCTCAAGTCAAGAAGAGCTTGGAGTAAGGTATTTCAAGCCCTGAAAGAAAACAGCCTTCAACCCACACTGATGTAGCCAATAAAACTTTCATTCAAATTTAATGGAGAAACAAGATACTTTCATGACAAAGAACAACTGAAGAAATTCATGTCCACCAAACCAACCCTAGAAAGAGTACTGAAAGACATACTAGACAGAGATAAAAATGTCCACAATCTCCAGAACAAAAAGAGAAAGAAAACAACAGGTAGGATAAGCAATTAAAGAGGAAAAGCAGAAAAAAACAAATGGAACATAACATGGCAAAGTCAAGCCAGTACATATCAGTGCTATCCATAAATATAAATGGCCTCAATTCACCTATAAAAAGAAATAGATTGACAGAATGGATCAAGAAACAGGATCCCACAATATGCTATATATAAGAAATACATCTGACCCAAAAGGAAACTGATACATTAAAAGTCAAAGGATGGAAAACAGTATTCCATTCAACAGGAACCCAGAAAAAAGCAGGAGTAACTGTTCTATTTGCAGACAACATGAACTTCAAGCGTAAAATGATTAAAAGAGATAGAGAGGGTCACTACATACTTGTTAGTGGAAAAATTCAAGAGGAAGAACTAACAATTATAAATACATATGCACCAAATACAGGAGCACCCAACTATATAAGACAGATACTAATGGACATGAAAAAACAAATACACAAGAACACAATTATAACAGGAGATCTTAACAGCCCATTGTCACAAAGAGATAGATCAACTAGACAAAAAGCAAAGAAACAACAGAACTGAATCATACCTGTGAGCAATTGGATTTAGTAGACATTTATAGAATGTACCACCCAACCACATCAGAATACACATTCTTCCCAGCTGCACATGGGACATTCTCCAAAATAGATCATATATTATCCCATAAAACATTCTTAAGTAAATGCAAAGATATTGAAACCATACCAAGCATAATATCTGACCATAGTGAACTGAAACTGAAAATTAATGGCAAAAGAAATTGTAAAACCTGCATAAATACATGGAAATTAAATAACAGCCTTTTGCACAACCAGTGGACTACAGATGAAATTAAACAAGAAATAAAGCAATACCTACAATTCAATGAAAATATATAAACAACATATGGTAATCTGTGGGATGAAATGAAAGTGGTCTTAAGAGGGAAATACATAGCAATAAATTGTCATATCAAGAAAACCGAATGAGCACAAATAAACAACCTAATGCTCCATCTCAAGCGTCTAGAAAAAGAAGAGCAAGGTAACCCAAAGCTCACAAAAGAGAGGAAATTGTAAAGATTAGAGCAGAAATCAATGCAATTGAAACTAAAAATCCATACAAAGAATTAATGAATTGAAAAGCTGGTTTTTTGAGAGAATAAACAAAATTGACAAACCACTAGCTAACCTTATCAAAAGAAAGAAAGAAAAAAACCCAAATTCATGCAATAAGAACTGAAATGGGAGAAATTACTACAGATCCCATGGAAATTCAAAAGATCATGAATACCTACTTTGAAAATCTCTACTCACATAGAGTGGAAAACACAGAGGAAATGGACAGATTTCTAGAAACATATGAACTACCAAAGCTCAACCAAGAGATATAGCAATTTTGAACAACCCAATATCAGCTATTGAAATTGAAAATGTAATTAAAAACTTATCAACAAAGAAAAGCCCAGGTCCAGATGGATTCACAACTGAATTCTACAAGAAATTTAGAGAAGATTTGATGCCAGTACTCCTTAAACTCTTCAATAAAATTGAGAAAAAAGCAATCCTCCTTAAATCATTCCTGGAGGCAAGTATTACTCTGATACTAAAACCAGAGAAAGATTCAATCAAAAAAGAGAACTATAGGCCAATCTCACTAATCAACATTGATGCAAAGATTCTCAATAAAATACTGGCAAATAGAATGCAGCAAATCATCAAGAAGATTATACATCATGACCAAGTTGGGTTCATTCCAGGAATACAGGGATGGTTTAACATATGCAAATCAATAAATGTAACACACCACATCAACAGAGCCAAAAACAGAAACCACATGGTCATCTCAATAGATGCAGAAAAAGCTTTTGACAAAGTCCAACACATGTTCATGGTGAAAAACCTTCAGAAACTCAGAATACACTGTGTCTACCTCAACCTTATAAAGGCCATCTATGACAAACCAACAGCCAACATTATACTAAATGGACAAAAACTGAAAGCTTTCAGTTTAAATTCAGGAACAAGATAAGAATGTCCACTATCATCACTCCTTTTCAATATAGTTCTGGAAACACTAGCCATGGCAATCAGACAAGAGAGAGAAATAAAAGGAGTAAAGATAGGAAAGGAAGAAATTAAATTATCACTATTTGCAGATGACATGATACTCTATATAGAAGATCCAAAGATCTCCATGAAAAGACTACTAGAGTTAATAAGCAAGTTCAGCAGTATAGCTGGATACAAAGTCAATGCTCAAAAATCAATAGCATTCCTGTACACAAACAAAAAACTCACCGAGAGAGAAATTATGGAAATATTGCCCTTTACAATTAAATGTAAAAAAATGAAATACTTAGGAATCAACCTAAAAATGTAAAAGAACTATATGCTGAAAATTATACCACACTGAAAAAGGAGATTGAAGAGGATATTAGAAAATGGAAGGACATTCCTTGCTCTGTGTTAGGAAGAACCAACATTGTGATAATGGCCATACTCTCAAAACTGTTATACAGCTTAAACGCAATCCCAATCAAAATACCATTGACATACCTCACAGATCTAGAGAAAACACCCCTAAAATTCATTTAGAGACAGAAGAAACCTAGAATAGCAAAAGCAATTCTAGGCAACAAAAGCAAGGCAGGAGACATCTCAATTCTTGACTTGAAACAGTACTATAAAGGCACAGTGATAAAATCAGCTTGGTACTGGCAAAGAAATAGACCTGAGGAACAGTGGAACAGATTAGAAGATGCAAGCACAACTACAAAGACACTCAGCCACCTGATATTTGACAAAGGGGCTAAATATGTCCACTGGAAGAAGGATAGTCTCTTTAATAAATGGTGTTGGAAAAATTGGCTCTCTACATGCTGAAGACTGAAACTAGCTCCAAGCCTATCACCATGCACAAAACTAAAGTCTAAATGGATCAAAGACCTCAATATTAAAACAGAAACACTAAATCTACTGGAAGATAAGGTAGGTAGAAGTTTTGGAGACATAGGGGTAGGCAGAGTATTCATCAACCAAATGCAAACTGCATGGGAAACACTTCAAAGAATCAACAAATGGGATCTCATATGATTG